>JAQGBW010001227.1:0-28159 GCA_034698625.1 Julus scanicus
TGGCGTTGGTGTTTAGCCCTCGTGTTGCAGAAATAGGCCAACGTTAAAAATCAACAAACAAACAAACAAACAAACGATGGCAACTTTATGAAATGAGTTTTAAAAAAACCTATCTTTTTTTTTTTACAGTTCTGCAGTTGGGAAAATCCACACTTTTCATCCATGGTTCTGAGCGAACTGTTGTGGCAAATTGCTTATTCCTATACTTACGAATTACGGCCATATCTGGACTTGCTTCTTCGCATGCTCCTGCTGGAAGACTCCTGGCAAAATCATCGCATCCATAATGCTTTAAAAGGTAATTTAACCTCTCTTTTTCCGATTAAATCGTAATGCTAACGGAGTAGTTTTGAGGTGTATGGATATTAAGACTATAAAAGAATTAATGTAAGGCTTGGATCTTTTTTGTATAAAATTTAAGGTGGTAAAATTTGGTTCTGAAATTTTTCCACCTCTAATAATTACCATTCAATGTTCAAATAAAACATCTTTTATCGTCCATGTGCAGAAACTTACCTTATGAAATCTCTGTTACAAAATTTTTGTTTCCATAAGGGATTCCAGATGATCGAGATGGCCTTTTTGATACAATCCAGCGTTCAAAAAATCATTACCAGAAACGTGCCTATCAGTGCATCAAGTGCATGGTGCTTTTATTTACCACGTGTCCTACAGCTGCCCACATGTTGCACAGCAATGGGGACATGAAGCGAAAATGGACTTGGGCAGTGGAATGGCTCAACGGAGAGTTAGAGCGGGTAGCGACCAATTTTTATCTCTTTTTTCCCCAAATGAAATATAACCAACAACATCATTATAAAAACCACATTATTTGACATGTATTGCTTACATTTTAATTTTAAAGAGACCATATTCGACCAATGCGCCGTACGTTTACAACAACTGGTCACCTCCGGCCCAATCAAACGAGACATCTAACGGGTAAGTGCCAAATTTCAAGAACGATTTGTCGGCTATAATGGGATGTTTTTAAAAACATTTGTATTGTGACGTGGTTTCAGATATTTTCTGGAGAGATCCCACAGTGCTAGAATGACATTAGCCAAGGCTGTTGCTCTATGCCCAGAAGAGGCGAGTTATAAATTACATATTTCATCATTGTTTTAGTTATATGAAAGTTGGTTCGATAAGTCACGTTTGAAAATGATTTTAATTGCATTTAATTACTAGGAGCAAGAGGAACAAGATGGATCTGAGGACATAGAAAGGCTCGATCTTCCTGATAATGATGGTGTAATGTTTGCACGAGGAAGTCAGCCACAGCAGCAGCAGCAGCAACAACAACAACAGCAGCAGCAACCACCACCACAACAACAACCAAATCAGCAACCCTTACCACAACAACAGTTAACTCCTCCTCCCCAACAACAACAGCAGCAGCAACAACAACAATCGCAACAGCAGCAGCAGCCAACTCCACCTGACCAGACTCGCTACCCAGCACAGCAAAGACAAAAATTAATGCTAAATGCAAATAAGGATGTGCATTCGTTATTTAATGGTCCACAGGGGTAAGTTACCTATCTTCATTTGCTATATCAGTGTCTATTCCGCCGATGTCAGTTGTCAAACTAGTTTTGCGTCGATTCTCAAACCTGTGATTCGTTCCCCGTTCGAGTTTGATGATAATATTTTGGTGGGCGAAATACCCTAAAAGAGGCGACTGTTTAGGAGGGAGGTCCCTTAGGAGGGGGTAGAGGTCCTCCCCCCTTGCTGACATGTCCTTCCATCTCTTGACATTCATATTTTGCCCTTGTGTGCAGTAAAAGGCAACATACCATCAATGTACTTTTAATTTCAATTCAATTCAATTCAATTTATTACCTTACAGTCAGCACAAAAGTGCCATATGGCAGGGGGGTAAATTACCCAAAAAGTACAATGATTACAAACATAAGGCGCATAAGGACATGTACAGGCGTGATTAATATTAAAACTAAATCTACATTATCTTACTTTCGACCTCACACGAAATGGTTTTGCTCTTGCCTCTTGATTCTAAGATGCAGGGTTCACTTCCTGTTTGAGCTTTGTAGGGGGAAAATTTACTAAAGGGTGGTTCATTTTCGGATTATAGTTTAATCTTAAGGTCCCATGTGGATCCTCCTTGCTCTAAACACATTAAAACACCCACAGAAGGGTGTGGAGGTCCCAATCTTATTAATGGTAAACGTACACAGAACTTGCCGTAGAAATTAACATTGTGCGTTTCTTATTACAGAACTAGCAGCAACAGTACTACTGGTGGCAGTGTGGGCAACCACATGCGCCCACATCAGAGACCGGAGCCATCCCATTCGGGAACTCAGCTAAACAAGCTTTTGCAAGATTGCAACATTGGCGTGTCTCCCCTTACGCCTGCCGACGTTAACTTCTCTAAAGAAACCGAGCGAAGCGAAAGCGAGGCCTAGATTTCACAAAGTATCCTTTTTAAGGTCAGGCTAGAGCACGAAATAAGTTGCAAAAAAACTCTGTACTACATGATATTGCGTTGACCGACTAGCATGAAAATGGCGTTTCCGGAATTACATTTCTGGTCCAAGTCGTTCGTCGTGGTCCCGCGTCTAGAATCAAAGCCAATGGATCTTTTTTTTTTCCAAGTCTGCCTTAGTGGTAATGTGCGAACTCGTTCGTTGGCTCGATTATCGCATTAGTATCTGTTAGAAACATTGCAAGGCCTATGGCAATTCGCGACGAGCTTTAGATTGGCTACCGGGGCAGTGCAACAACGTGCCACTATCACTAAACTTAATTTAAATTGATAATAAGGACCCGTGCGGAAATCAACCCTCATTCCTTCTTTCTTAACCGTTTTTAAATTCTCGAGTAGCCCCTACCATGCGTCCTGAGCAGTTATCGGCGATAATTTTTTTGCAACGATGTTCACAGATTTTTGCTACCGACGCAGCACTCCAAATTTGTGGATTATTTTTGCATACGAGCACGTTATTTTTCCTTCCTCTCCCATTTTTGTTACGTGACGCAAGGTGTTCCTGTAAATTTCAGTTTTGTTCCATGGAGTTGTTTTTAATTTATGTAAACAGACAATTAGTGTGAACATAACCATTCTGTAGATAATCATTTGTTAACATTATTAAAAGCTTGAAAACAAGGATTAATTTTAATCCTGTTTTTGACTAGAGGGATGGATCTAGTCACGTTGCTGGATTAAATCTCATTTTGCTCCTTTGTTTGAATGGTCGTGAATGCTGGATGGAGTAACTGAATTTGAATTCAAAATTGCATCTCTGCATGGCCTTAGCCACAACAGTTTTTTTTTTTTTTTGTATTCATGCCATTGCCCAGGAATCCCCGTTTCGGTCTCCCGCCAGCGCGGTACGGACGAGACGTTTGCGTTTTCTGGATTAAATTTTGGTGCCAGATGCCATATTCCAAGAGCTCGTTTTCGGTGTACCTGCGTGCCACATTTTATAAAGAATATAGCACTTTAATGGAACACGTGAAACTGCAATTCCCACCGTTTTTGTTAAGTCAGATTGTTAATTTTTTTTTTGCCGTTGCTAACCTCACCTGGTGTGAGAATGGCATTTGAAATTTTTATTCTAGCCCTTCTCCCAAAGCGTTTTTTCTTAATTGTTCTTACAGGCGATTTTTGGCAAAAATCCCCAGCGATCAATTTGCACCTTCATAACGTGTTTATACTAGTTTGTAGATTTCTGCGCAGCTTGTAACAGCTTGTTGTAGATGACTTGTTTTCGAACTCAGTGTACAGGCGATTGAGGGGGGAAAATTTGAGCTACATTTATGTCTTGTACGTAGTTAGTCAGTTGACATATTATGGCTTATTTTAACTGATGACACTTATTGCAGCTGTTTTGAGCTGCTGGATACATGCTTTGCAATCGACTTTTTTCCTCCATATTTCATTTAATGAGCAATGAAGAAATGTTTCCTCACGGCCACGTTTGCACTGTGTTTATTTTTGTCTCTTGATATCATGGTAGGATAAAATCGACTCGTTGATCATGTATTCTGCACAATAAAAGTTGGTTCCTGCATAATTCCAGTTTGGGAATATGTTTAAAAGATGGTGGAATTTAACATGTTGTGCATACCATGCCTAGACACATGGCAATGATAAAAGTTGTGAATATTTCATATTTCTCGTTTTTTTTGTTGATGGCAATGGGCTTTTTTTGTAGATTAATTACTTTTCATTGCTGTTCATTTCCTCTGGTACACGCCAAAGTTACTTACTAGATACTGTAAAATGTGCATGTTTTTGGTGTTTTTTTTCGGAATTCTAACCATCCTCTTTCCAAATACGGACATAGTATTTAACTCCGATTAGCAGATGCAGGGAAATTCCAATAAAATAATTTGGCACCTACTTTGCGAGCTAAATAATAAGAAAGGAAAGAACAAAATTATCCAAATTACAGAAAATGAAGCTTTGGTCTGTCCAAAATTACCCACTCATGTCTGGTTTTTGACAAACTTAACCTATAGTTTTAAGATTGTTTGATATTCACATAAATAATAGTTAGGATATATATGAATTACAAATTGACCTGTTTTCACAACAGTGGTTATAATTTTTCCTCCAGAGATTAAATTTTGACGTCATAAGAACATTACAAAATGGCCCTAATTTAGAAAATTGGTTGTTAGTGCTGTCAAAAGAACCTTTGGAATGGAAAATATTTCTTTTATTATACTAGCTTTGTATTTATTTTAGATTTCGGGAGGGGGGATATATCCCCTGGATCTGAGTATGTGTAGATTTCAAAACTCCCACCAAGAAAGGCTCTTCGTGTAAAAGTATGACGTCACCGATTATTTCACTAGATAGTAGGGTTGATTGGAATATGTCTATCTCATTGGGTACATGTGAAAAGAGGGAAGGCCTTAATAACGGGTCATTCAAAAAGTACGTATAGTGACACAAAATACAATTTGTAGTAGCTAATTTGTTTTATTTATGCTAGTTGGTAAACTTGGAGCAACTGATTTATAAAACGTGTATTTAACCACAGAAAGCACTTGTAATAGAAGGCGGTTAAAAAGTCAATATTTTACTTTTTGAAATTTCCCATTAATAATGGCTCGTCGGCTTACTTTCTGACGGCTATACTTTCACTTTCATTGCCATCTATCGGTGAGCTTGAGTAACAGTGTTGTAGTTAAAAAAAGTGGTTGAAAAGAATTCATGCTATTCTTTAACTTGTTTCACCTTTTCAGATGTCACAATATCCGTAACTTTAGGTAAGATACTGCATTATCCTTTAGCCTTTACACTCCAACAATTTTATCCGAGTGGGGTACAAAAATGAAAATACATGTATCTGTGATTCAATGATGTCCTCACCTAACCTAAGTTTTGATCTGGAGAATGTCTGACCAAACCAAAATAACTTGTCCATCTAAACCCAACTCTACCTAGGCAACTTTTAGCAACACATAATTTGGTCGTTTATCTTTGAAACATGTTTTTTTAAACGTACATGTTGCCAAATTTGTTTTTCATGCAGTTTATGCAGCATGTAGAGCATATACAGCCTTGTTGACAGTTATCCCAAGGTTCTTTCTAACCCTGGTGCATATATGAAAATGTTAGTCCAAAAATATTCTTCTCTTGTTTGACTAATCCAGCGTATTGCCCATACCTGGAACCCACTTCTTCCATCATGTTTAGTATTATTACTAAGGACTTAGTATTTCTATCAGTTCTGTGATGTAATTATATATGTTTGCTAACTTTAGTAAACTGTCACGTAAGTTGTACGTGTGGTATTCAGGTATATCGTTTTTTCAAGTGACTGTTGTATTACAGCTTTTTAACATATTTTCCATTTGGTTAGGTGCACGATTGTGTAGAAAGCTCATCTCATGGCTACCAATGGAGCTACAATAACAGTTAAGGCTATTTACGCCTTCAAAGGAACGAATAACGATGAAGTTGGTATTGTTTACATCTTCACGGGTTAATTCAAAACTCTAAACTTATTCAAACACAAATATTTCATATTTTATCAACAGCTGAATTTTCAAAAGAATGACATAATAACAATAACTCAAATGCCAGAGGGAGGATGGTGGGAAGGCACTCTTCAAGGTGTGACTGGGTGGTTTCCTAGCAACTATGTCAAAGAAAACAAACATGGTAAGCTGGGCTTAAAGATCTGTGAACATTTTTACTTACATGAACATAATTGTTATTATGACATTTACTATGTGTTTTAGATTCGGGAAGTGACAGAAAAAGTCCTCAGGGAGGAAAGTTAGCGGAAGTTTTAAATGTCCGGCAAGAAAATATTAAGATTTATCGCAATGTTGTAAGTAATTTAAACTTGGATCAGTTGTGATTTACATAGAAAAAGATCTTAAACGAATAGTGACCTATTTATGCAGTGAGATAATGTATAATAATACACCAATATTTTTGTAATATTACAATACTCATTATTTGCTGAATAGGTTCTGAACAACATTATTGAATCGGAAACTGCACACGTCAATGAACTCCAATTATTGTACAAAACATATTTGCAACCCTTGAAGGCTTCCGATTTGTAAGTGCGAACCTATAATAAAAACTGACAGATAAATTCAGTGCATCATTAGTTCAAAATGTATAATATGTCTACAAACAATGCAGGCTTACCCTTGAAAAGTACAACTTGCTAAAAGGAAATTTGGAGGATATTATCGAAGCACATGCCAAGTTGCAAAAATCACTGGAAGATTGCAATGAGTGAGTGCCTATCGTCATCTTAAGAAGTTCATATAAATAGCATACTGATTGGCAATACTAAATTTTGTTTTATCTTATCCTGGATTATAGTGTTCCTGCTAGTCAACAAAGAATTGGCGGGGCATTTATACAGCTAGCTCCACTTCTCAAAGCTGTGCACTTAATATATTGTTCAAATCATCCGAGAGCAGCCACTGTCTTAGAAAAATACAGGTAGGTAAATATTGCTTAAAAGTTTCACTTTTTGGCATTCTGACTTGTGGAATACTTTAAAAAAATGGACAATTTGATTTTCAGAGATGAACTTGGTGAATTTATGGAAACTCATGGAGCCACCCCACCTGGTTTTCGGGTTCTAACTGCTGGGCTCAGCAAGCCATTTAGGAGATTAGAAAAGTATCGAAGTCTTTTATTGGAATTGGAGCATCACATTGAGGTAGGAGGATTTTGGAAGCCAGGGAGGTTAAGTTTGATTTTAGGAGGTGTGGGAAATATTTCACAACTAAGTACATGTACTCTATAAAGTTAGTTACATAAATCTAGTGCTGCGGCTAAGAACCTAGTTTCAATAATGCTTTTTTTTTTTAAATATTTTGTAAGTTTGCTTTTTATTTCAGGAAAGTCATATCGATAGAGGAGACACGCAAAGAGCTGCTCACGTTTATAAAGACATCATGGTTAGAACATGTTATTTATCTCCCTGCAATCAGATCAAAATCGGTGTCTTTTTCTGTGCAATGTGGCAGAAATTTCACAATTTAGTTCATTGATAATTTCAGGAAACTTGCTGCAACATGAGGCGACAGAAAGAAATGGAACTGGAAGTTCTCCAAGGCAACATTCGAAATTGGGAAGGAGAGGTACTAAAAATATTAAACATTTAACAAACGAGTAAATTAGATGTATTAGCGAGAGAAAACTTAATTTCGTTAAAAAAAATGCTCTAAATATTTCACAAATGTGTGTACGTTAGCAAAAGGCGCGTAAAAGTTTAGGGAAAATAAGCAGTGATAAAATATAATACTCCAATAACTAATTAAAATTAACTAATCATCAACAATGTGCTGGCAGCCAAAACAGAAGCCTAAAAAATGCACAATGCATCTTAGATTATTTCATTCTTTTTCAGGAGGTACAAAATTTGGGAGATATTCTTTTGATGAGTCAAGTTTCAGTGATAAAGGAGTCTCAGCAAGAACAAAAAGATCGTCACTTAGTTCTCTTTCCAAATACATTGGTCTTACTTTCGGTTAGCACTCGCATGAGCACCTTCGTTTACGAGGTGAGCTTAATAATTGTTTTGTGAGTAATATTGCCTTTTCTTTAATTGTTATTCAGTACAATTTTTGGTTATGTTACAGGGTAAGCTTCCTCTAGCGGGTATCAACGTTTCACAGTTAGATGATACTGATGCAACCCGAAATGCATTCGAGATAACAGGTAAGCATGGTCAGTGTTACTGTTATTAATATGTCAGCATCTTTATTACGCATTCATTTGTTAATTGTACGTTCAATTGTATTTAATAAGTTCAAAGCTTGTATATTGGAAAGTTAGTTTATATTAAATTAATTCTTATTTTACTTTCGTACTTTCATAATTATTAACTGAAACGTTTGAAAAAAAATTTCAGGTAACATGATTGATAAGATTGTCGTGCAGTGCCATTCCCTTGATGAAAGTGCAAAATGGGTGGACGCTATGAAGCAGCAAATTCGCTTCAGTCGTACTTCAGTGGTTGGTTCAACTAAACCTCCAACGTTAGCCGCTCATGTTAGTGTTGACATTTGTATATAGTGTGCAACAGTGTTGTGGACGGGGTTTGGGTTCTAAAAATTGTACATTAAGAGTTCTGTAAGCTTAGATTTTGTCCAAAAAATAGCAGGGGGAGTAACTATGCAAAAGTAATTATTTATCATTCTCATGTTTGGAAACGTATTCATCCAGAAATTGTTCTTTCAGTATGCACCACCATCACCTATAGTCACGTCATCGGAAACCAAATCTCAAGCTACAACGATAAAGTCACCATATCGATCGCCAAACCAAGTTTGGACAAACAGCTGTCTGCGTCCAGCACCACCTTTGCGACCTAGTTTGGCTCTGGGTTTAAAAGTTGACGAAATCGTTCTCAGACGCCCCATGAATAAACCCCATAAAATCAAAAGCACAGGTCAGTATGCAACAACTTTTTCGATAAACTTATTGCCTAGCTTTAATCCGAACTAAATATGCTTGTCCAAATATTTGATCTTGAAAAACAAATGCCTAATTTTTAGAGAAAGTGGTGTATTCATTTATTAACTACTTGCTATCAGACTTCAATTTCTTCTCAAATACAGATTTTCGTATTAATTTCATGTTAAAAATATTTTTTTTAAAAATATTTCTCCAATTTGTGTGATTTTTCCCAGTTTTAAACTTTTAATTTTACATAAAACAAAGAAAAAGTCACATTTGTGGTTTTATTTAAAGAAAATTCTTTATTATAACGCTAATAAAAGAACGCAGTAATATATGGGGCATATGTTATATAACACGTAATAATACGGAAACTCGGATATTTTTCGTTACTCCATCTAACAATATTTTTGTACAATATTTTCACGAAGAAACAATGCACTGTTTTGGCATAACTAAAACCTTGTAGGAAACACGATTCGAACATGTTTTTGATTGTGCGTTTTTTAAAAAAATCTAATTCCCTTATTTCTGCTGTCTTTTTTTGATTAATGATCAGCAATAATAACAATTGAAATGTGAATTTATTCCAAATATTTGCAATTGGGATTAATAGACAACAAATCGCACATATCTGTTTTGTCTTTAATAAACAGACCTATTTATTAGCCTTCTATTCAAGTTTTTTTAATATTATTTCCTTTATTTTATGCAGAGGAGCGGTCGTTTGAGGACGATGCTCGGATTCTGAGGGTGATTGAAGCCTATTGTACTAGTGCCAAAACACGTTATACCGTTAATTCCAGTAAGTTCATTTTGCTTCATTGTTTTTATAGTACTTAATCAAGACTAGCTTACAAATTAGATTCTTACAAACACAGAATTAGATTGATGTGACTTGACTGGTCAGAAAGTAGCTAACAAAAAATCTGCATGTTAAATATCTTCATGATTTTATTGAAAGGAA
Source organism: Julus scanicus (assembly GCA_034698625.1). Lineage (NCBI taxonomy): Eukaryota > Metazoa > Arthropoda > Diplopoda > Julida > Julidae > Julus > Julus scanicus. The sequence goes on from JAQGBW010001227.1 coordinate 9,885, forward strand.
TTTGACTTGCTATTTTAATTTGAACGATGTTCCGGACATGCTAGTGGAATGAATGATACAATGCATTATTATTAATGGTTGACTTTCGTCTAAATTTGACAATCAAAATTCAACACTACTGAGCACTCTTCACTTCTAATATTCACCTTTTAATTGTATTAAGAATCTAAAACGTTGTTATTTGGCAATATTTTATAGGGTACGGTTTAAAACCCATTTCATGATAGGTGTGATGATCGAATTTGTAAACAAAATCAATTTTCACCAAATTTCAAAGTATTTGGTCAAATTACTTCTTACATTTTCTTATAGTTATGAGCATGAATATCATGGATTTTTTTTTGTTCTGCCTTGGGTTATCCCCTTTACCTTTGATAATATCCTTTTGCCTGAGTTTCTGAAATGTCAGTGGTTCCTTACTAGTTTCTTCTTTCTTTCTTTTTTGTTCCTGTTTTCATTTTGCTCTTCCTCCACTACATCTCGTCTACTTCCTCTTGGTGGGTTTTGTAATGCTAGTTGACATTCGCCACTTGATGCTGCTGAAAGCCCTTAAATCTCAAGAATCCTCTTGTAGTCCTGGTGAAGGGGACGACCTATTGCAGCACAAATCAAGAGCAAGCACTTGGTGCTGTAGTCCTTTTGCTGTCAAGGCCCTCTGGAAACCGTACTAAGATAGGACCAAGTGTCGAGCATGGCAACTATTTTCGCCGTATTGCACGATTGGAATGATAAATAAATTCATACAACACGTAGCTATTTTCCCCACCTCAGTATATGTAGGAAAAACGTTTTCTAAAATTGTTATAATCCCCGAATTCCTCAATTATGTCATGTGGAGTGCTATATCAAAAACTTGTCTTTGAGGGAAAGATTATTGAAATTTCACTTTATTCCGTTAACAATTTCTGTAACTTTTTTAACTATTATTGACCTTGGGCGTCTTTATACAATCCCGGTGATTATCGTACACTTTATACATGCATGACTTTCAATTCCAATTTATCTCACTTGAAATCATGTGAGCACCAGCAAAGCTTGTCCCAAATGTTTTTTAAAAGTACTGTATCAATGCTTGAAAATGCATCTTCATGCACTGCTAGCCAAATAATATTTATTTTTAAGCAATTTATATTAAATTATATAAGCATAATAAATATCAGATTTTCTAGAGCAGTTGAAAAAAGGAATTCATCAAGTACTTGTAACTTGCTAAGATTCTAGTAAATTAAATGCTTCTTTTTGAAAGCTTATTTGCTTGCACCATACAACAACTCATGAAATCTGCTTAGTATGTATGCATTTTTTACTCATTTTCGTTGCCATCTTGCCATTCTTAAATTTAGAACCAAGATTTGGATTATTTTGTCAGTATGAAGTGTGTGTAGTTTATTTCTTGCTCTGGTAGGATAAAATACATGTAATGCTCATCTATATTTATATGAATCCAATGCTGTGCTTTTGAAAACTAGTCAGGTGTTAGTTAAAATAAAACATCGTGTTCTGTATACACCCGTATTGTCTCTGTTTTTCTCGTGATAATTTTTCAATTTCTCTCAATATAAATTGCTTCTCTTTTTTAATATCTCTCTTAGCTTTTATTGACAGCCCTCAGGTCATCCTTCCCGAGGAAGAGAAGATAATTAACGAAGTGACGTCTGGAAATCAAACTATTATTGAGGAGAAGTTAGTAAACTATTATTTTTCTGCCCTTTCCAGTGTTTTAATGAAAACACGTGTAGCTTGTTCTGTAGGTTCATTAATATTAATTAGTGTACGGTATGTTGTCGCATTAAGTTAGCTAATAGTACCAAAGAATTTTACTATTCTTGTGAATTCGCTTCTTTCAATTATTTGCATTTTGGGATTTTTACTTTATAAATTTTTTTCTTCTGAATTTGAGCTAATGTCCATTTAGTAGACATTGTCAAAAACACCTAATACTCAAACTTTCTGTGTATTCCCTACTGCTTGCATAGTGATTTACAGAAGTTGAGGAATTTGGTAATTGCCAGGTTTGTTTTCAAAGATATATTACTCATTTGTGTTCAGTGTTTTCACCATTTTGAATTTTACAAAAAGAAATATCGAGTTATGTGAACAATTGGAAATTGACATTTGCAATTTATTTGTTCTGCTATTTTCTAATGTTTTACTGTAAACAAATCTATGGGGGATATTACTAACTACTTTTAATTTTAATTATGCGCTTGTGTGGCTTTAATTAAGATTCTCATCTGTTCTTTTCAGGAGTCTTGTAGATACAGTTTATGCTCTTAAGGATCAGTTGAAAGATCTACAGCAAGTGAGTGTTTCAAGAATCCTAAATTACGGCATTTCACTATACATAATGCAAAAACTATATGCATGTTGTTTTCTTAGGAGACTGGCACGCTTTCCAAGGCGTTTGAAGAGGAACAGAAATACCGAAAACGATTGGAAGACATAGTGAAAAAATATCTGCTTGCTGGGAGAGAAGACATCAATTGGGATGAGTAGCTCCATTTAAATTTTATGCCGGCAGGATGTAGAAATTTTTTCTCTCTTCCTTTTGGAGTTTTCAAGATACCTACATGTCTTCCAAAATCTGTTTGTCCATTAATCTTGCAAGAGCCGTGCAAGGAAAGATTTAAATCCGCTCTAAAACTTGATGCCATAGTAGTATTTAATTAAGCAATAATCTCTAAAACACTCCCAAATAATTATACATTACGTTGTCGCCAAATAGTGTTTGTTAATATTGTTACCAGTTTTTTTTGCTGGATCAAACTCCAGATTTCCAATAATACCCCTTCAGGCCAACATGTTACACGAGTCTTCCTGAGATATGGATCTACAGGAGTTGTATAAGAAACAAAATGATGTCCTTTCAAAATGCACTGAAACAAACTGTTGCACGAGAAATTTGTAACTTCTAGTAGAGCTTGGTATGATCTTTTTGTCAATACTATTATTATTCTTTGCTCAGTTTGGCTAGGTTTATGTGCAATTATGGTTATATTTGCTTGTTCTTTACTAGCAAAATAACAGTGTTTCCATCTGATGGTAGTAATTCGGATCAATCAATGTTCCGTGTACTTGTTTCCTAGAGATGGTTGAAGCGATTTTTTAAAATCATTGCATTCCACCTCTTTAGATTTTTGTTAAATATTTCTTCGCGTGCATTCTTTTAGTTTAGATGAAAAGTTTTAAAAATACACCCATAAACAATTTACATGCAAAAAAGTTTGTTCTCCCCAAGGGCAAATTTTGTTTGCAATCGTCTCGTACTAGTAGCTCTGGCAGATTGATTTCTTTTTGTTAAAATATAAATAATTTAGTTCGACTCAACTCGGTACCCTATAGTTTGCAATTAAATACTATATGCTAGGAGGGGAGTACAGCACCCATTTTCTGGAAATTGCTCCGATGTCCGTAGCGACTTAGACATCATTGTTAAATATTAAACATTTAATAAATCTGGACTTTCGCTGGGAAGGCTATTCCACCCTCTTGCCGCATGCAAGAAGAACTAATTGTAAGCATCCATTTTAGCAAGGGTTTTAATTAAAGCGTTTGAATAAGTCCATAGAAAACTTGCATCTGAATCTCAGTGAGGCCTTATTTAGAGAGCAAAGTATTTCTGTCCTACTTGCAGAATCTGGGTAATTTCTCTTAACAAATCTGCCTGCAACCATGCTGGGCAACTTCATATGTAAATAATCCAAAATTGAACTTGAAATTTGTATAAGCAGAAATTTACAAAACTTTAAGCATGGCATGACCAAGTAAAGAGATCGATGAATGGTTCATCAAAATCTAAAATAATGCAATTGTGCTCACATTATTTTACCCCAAATGATTAAAGTTGACCATTTTTTAAGACAAGTAATCAACGATGCTTGAAATAATTTTCACTTAATTCTAAATCAGCTTAAACGATTTAAAAAAAAATCTATTTAAAGCTAGCTGTATGCTGAATTTAACTTTGCCCTTGGGAATGCAGGCCAAATTCGAGCAAGTTACAAAAAAAGTTACAAATTCCACCATGACTAACTCTGTTAGGAAATGCCACCAGATTTGTGTCAGGCAGACTCCCAAGTATTTCATAAAGGTGCAATACCAATTTATTTTATTTTGCAGTTTAATAGGGCTTTTTTTTAGACTAAAATTGATCTGAATTGGGTGAAAAAATCTGATTTTGCTCTACAATGCGTTCCAAAAGAAACTATCCAGTGTAATGAGCCCTTTTAGAAAAAAAAACCTCAGTTTTCCTGGCAATGTACCATACGTTTTTGATTTTGTTGTAGGATCATTTCTGTAATGGTTCTTTATAAAGTTTTTTGACAATAGCATTAGGGAATTGTTGATTTATTGAAATCTTCCAAATGTATGGTAGAAAAAGATAGTAATCGTTTACATTCCTTAAATAATTAATAAATGACAGCCGTTTGCTGTTGGAATTATTTATGTCCGACCTTTCATTGAACAATCACTAAGTTTAGTCGAAAAATTGTGAAGCAATATTCCAAAGGACGAATTGTATTAAATTAAACTGTACATTCACTTCTTTTCTCCAAACATATAATCGTCAATATAGTAGTTCTGGACACAAGGTATATGTAAATAAATATTCAAGGTAAACAAATATGTATTTTTTTAAGTAATTAAATTATGCAATCTGCTAATAGATTTGCCAGCAAAGATTCAGAAAACCAAATTCAAGAAGCAGCAAATGTTAGAATAAACTGATTTAAGCTAATAATGTGAGATTCGTAATTTATATACAGGGTGGGGCAGAATGACCTCCATGATTTGGCGGGTGAATTGTGAAAAAAAAACAGTAGAAGTAAGAAAAAAGGTTTTTATTTTCTAAAAGTACATACTATGCCATTTTCCCCCGTTATGTTTTAAAAATTATGTCGTAGGCGCTGTGAAGTGGCCTTTGGTGAAGTTCCCGAGGATTTTCGGTTGCCCAGTAATGATAATTTTGTTTGTTTTGTTTGTTGACTTTGCCAAAAAGGTGAAACTTCTGAATGGTTTTAAAGTCAGAAACTGTTGTGACGAGCTAAACTGAACCACTTGCGAAAGACCCTTGCTTCGCTACCGCACTTTCTGTGGTCCCCAGTGATTTTTTGAAACTATGGAGGTAATTGGGCCCCACCCTTTATAAATTTTCACCCCAAATCAACTTTATAGCTGAATATTTGCATATTACATCATTTTATTCATAGTTATTACATTTCCATTCCACCTTAAATATGCAATTATTTTCAGACAAATATCTGCCTTGGTGACTAGACTAAGTGGTACGTAGATCTTTAAATGATGTTTTGCAAAGTGTTGAATTGACGATGCTTCCCTGGTAATCTTTTTAGTCCAACTTTGCACATATGCTGTACACTTTCTCTCTAATAGATTTAATATCTGCAGGAAGTATGCGACAACAACCACCGATGTATTTGGCATTGAGCTGGAGCCATTCCTCAATGAAATCTTCAATTTTTGCACATTCCATCTTTCCATACCACCTAAACGAAATGCGCCAATTCTGGTAAGTTTTACAACTTAGAGCATATACAATCGTTTGTTGCTTACTTGCGCTCTCTGGTCCATTCCTCTCCACTGTTGGGATAAACGATAAATGGCAAGTCAGTAACACCCTGGGCTTGCCGCAACAGACCACTGATGTAGCTTGGTTTTGTGCAGTTTGCTCCAATGGCGATCAACTGATGCCCAGAATCATGCTGCTGGCACTGTTTGACGGAGTCGAGGAACGGATCACCATGGCAGGTATGTTCATCATCCTGTATATCGATACTAGTTAAAATATCCAGCAATGACATTATATTGATAAAATTATCCATTCTGTCATTGCTAAACAATAAATTTTCCAATCACACATTTGGCAATTTAATAATTAATTGAATGAATTTTGTTGTCTAAAAATTTATAACAAGCGTGTTTTCTCAATAATGGAATGGACAAGAATTACTTGAGGTCAAACTTCCTGTTTTTTTACCTTGCACGAAAAACTCAACCAAGCTTTTGTTGAAGGGTATTCTTTCATTAATTCTATCAATGCTTCAGCTTCTATGTAAGCTGGAATAGTTTCCAATGCAATTAGATCAACACCCGCATCCACCAGACACTGAATGCGAGGGCGATGCCAATTTTTGAGCTCCTGGTTCATTATGAAATTAACAGAAAAGAATGGTTTTGCATCAAATAGCATTAGAAACGAGGTAGTTATTAGCCAGTCTCTCGAGCTCACATCTTTACTCATGTTGTCGACATACTGCCCATGATATTCAGAACCATTTAGCAGAATTGCCCCATAAGGCCCCACAGAACCAGCAACCATAGGTTTCCGCTCATCTACAATTTTTAGAAAACTGCATTGAAATCAATTAACCTAAACACAATCTCTTATTAAAATTCAGAAGATAAATACACCCATGCCTCGCTTTACGGCCTAGATACATTCCGGAAAAGTTGGCCGTATAGCAAAAAGCCGTATAACGAATCAATTCTTTCTGCGTTACTTTCTTTAATTACAGCAATTTTTTTTGGCCGTATAACGAAACATTGTGGGCCGTAAATCGAAAAAGTGCCATAATTAAAAAAGCCGTATAGCGAGGTATAGGTGTACAATGTTCATTTTCTAGAAACTGTTGTTGAAATTCCATGAAAAAATGTCTTCATGAAACCCTGCCGATTGAACGTCAGAATCCAGTTTACCAGATTTAGAACTTTTGTTTGACCAAAATTCATCTCTGGCATTCTGTGCAATATGAACTGCCTTATGGATCAACTGCTTGGCTTCACCGGTGCTAATATTCAAAGTTTCGGTGAGACCTTTCAAAGAGGCTTGATAAGTAGCTGTGGTTATAACATCCGACCCACTTTCTAAAAACCTGTTGGTGAATGAAACCGATATATGATTAGCCAAATGACAGTCTCCTATAACCTTACAAGTATTAACTTTCATGAAATAGATATTTCCTATTCATAGAATTCAAGCTCAACACCTTTTGTGCACATCATAAATAACCTGCTGCTTGTTTTGCAATAAACTGCTTCCATACAAAGGATCAGACTGAAATAGTAACAAAAAATAATAATATAATTTACTAAAATATATTCTTATCACAATGGACACTAATAATAATCAAGTGCGCTAGTTCAATAACATAAAGAGGGAATTATTAACAATAATTTAATAGTCGCATGCGAATATGAAATAAGATATATATTCAACACGCTTCAAATAGGGGTTGCAACATTTTTGTATATTGTTTCTAGGAACAAAATAACTAGACGTAAACGCCTATGAGTTTATAGTGGATAATAAATCTCCTATCAAATGATAACCATTACTTTCTACTTTCAAGCATCCTTGATATCTGATAATTTCTGTATGATATTGCAAATGAGACTGCAACTTTTCTGTTTAAATTCAAACATTCCTGTGTAAAATATGGACGAAACAGTGCCCTAAAATTTGATGGTGTTTACCATTAACATTTATTACAATTATGCTAAAAAATCAAAATCTGGTTAATTCCTGTATAACAATTATAGCTAATCATTGTCTGCCTAGAGGTTTGGAGGTGATGAGCATAGGTCAATAAGTTATTTTGATAGTTACAAGTCACTGAAGTAGGAACCAAATGATATACAGGGTGTTCATGAAGTCTTTATATGTTTTTAATGATAATTAATTCAAATTTATTCTTGCTTCAAAAACTTGTGGAATAAATATGTAATAGTGCATATGATGCTGGTAATTATTCGATATTTAATATTTAATTTTAAGGCTTTATAGTTTTTTAGTCTTTTGCAGAAGTTAAAAATAATGACCTATTTATTTTGACACATGTTGTAAAGTACCATATGATCCACAATGCAAGTGTTGAAAAATAAATAAAATAATAGCTAGACGTACTAAAAAATTAGTGGAAAGAGTTGCGTTGTAAATAATTGGTTTTATGCTTAATTAATTAACAAAAGCTGGCTCTCTATCATTTAAAAATTAAAAATCTAAGCATTTTCCAGTTATCTCCAAAAATAGAGACCTCTAAAATATGGACACCCTGTATTGCAAACATTTACGTAACTAGTCGTATACATAAAAAATACCAGCCTCTGCACCAAAACCTTGAGCTTCTAATTCACTGCCCATGCCACCATCTAAGATGTGAATATCTAACGGCTTCATAGCCAAGCTATAACTTTGTAATCTTAGTTGAAAAACTGCTTAAATTATAACTTCAACAACTTCAAACATGAAACACGACCATCACTATTTCTGTTCGATTTGCACTTGCATGTAGCGTCTAAATTCTTCGAATCAATTGCGACTCTGAATCCAATTTAAAAGTACAAATTCGCTCAGTAACTAAACAACTTTGAGCATATCAAATTATGTTTCATTTATATAATCCATAAAATCATTAAATCTTCCAAAACTAAAATTATATAACATTACAACAGTTACGAGTATGATTCGAAAAGTATTACATGGTGATCCTAACCAAGTTGGCTGTGTTATGCTGCCGGTTTATCGTACCAGTTGTTAAAACATTAGCAGATTTTAAAAAAGTTTATGATTCGATTGCATTTTTGTTCACTTTTCTATTATGTTCTCATGTAAGGGAGGGGAATTAAACCAGGTGAAAATGCAGATACCCTCTCTGTGTGGTTAGGAAACGGCCGCAGACCTTGGCCGTGCCCGCCAATCAGATGGCCTGATTTGAGGCAGCTTTTTTTTTTTTTTTATTTCGGTTTTTCGGGCGAGTGCGTGCTAGTCTGAGGACGGTTGTGCCTGTTTGGGAGTACTTTCTGTGAGCTTTGCAATCGGAAAACCGCACGTATGACTTAAAATTTGCAAGAGTCGGAGCTATCTCGTTCATCCCCGGCGTGGATTCATCGTTGTTTGTGCCCAGGAAAACCGCATAAATGGACAGTACGTCCATTATTACTCAAGTGAGCAGGGATGAGGAGCACCTCAATAACATTCCGCCCGAGAAAGGTAAGCCCGACGAAACATGGCGCGAACAGGGTTGCTATGGAGCCTGGGAAGCGCTGTTTTTGGAGTTTTTTAAATTTAAAGCTTTCTGTTTTTGCACCTGGCACCTTTGAGAACTGCTGTTTTTTGCAAGGTTGACGTTGGATGTTGATCGGTTTTCACATGTGGAGCCTGTGCTTCTGGTGCCAGTGTTTACTTTATTCATGTGGCATTCCTTCGCCACTTTAGGTTATGGGAAAAAAGCCTTTGCGGAAAAAGTCCCGGACGTCCGAAACCAAAAATCCGACATTTAATTAATACGAGTAACGTGGCACGGTGAATTTTAACATTTCTCCTTCCCATTAGCTTTTTGCGTTGAATCTTTGGGTAGAGCTCCAATCTGTATTAATTCCCCCTTTCCTTCACCACTGCACGGAAAGGAGAGGAGTAAACGTGGCGTAAATCTACTACCCCTGTCCCTGCAATGTTGAAAATACCGATACTTAAAATTACTTGCTCCTGGCGTGTGCCCCACTCAGGGTTATCCTCCTGATTTACCAAAAGGTTTTTTTTTACTGTTTGAGGGAAGGGAGTATGTTATTATCTAACCACTGGTTCCGAAACAGATATTGCGCAATTTGAACTCCTGGTCGTTTTGGCTTATCCCTTCCCCCTCCCAACTTTGCTTCAAGTTTAATGGAGACGATTAAATAATTGTGAGAATACTAAATTTAACAGATTTGTAAAATGCTTAACAACCCAAATAACCAGACAAGGGATCGCAACCCAGAAAACTTCAATGCAAAATAATGGTAGGTTTATTTATGCTGATGATTTTTTTCTCGTTGTGCCAATAACCCCAAACAATTTGTTTATTGGTATTTTAGAGTTTCAGACTCCAAATTTCAGGCTCTAAGCTTTTTATGAACTCTCAAGAATTACTGAGGACACTCAAGAATTCGAATGGAAGATTTTGCGTAGGACCTTTTCCAAGTTTCCAACCTGTATTTGTTTTGCACGTGTTTATTTATTTAACGACTCTCGAGGCATGATAGTAATCCGGGAATCATGTGTTTCTCGACATAGTCAGGTGTTGTATTCAAACATCTGTGCTGATTTAATTGGTTTTAAAGCGGCCATAACTGGTCAATGGTCATTGGGCACGTCGATGAATAGATAACTAGAGGACCAAGTTTGCTGAGATGCACAGGTGTTGCAAATGCACATGGTACTCACACTTTTGTGCTGATGTACTCTGATGTAAAGAGGCCATAACTGACCAATTGACCCATTTCCAGTAATTCGCTATCACCGACTTTGAGCATTATACCTGCTGCTTGCTTGTATACTAAAGTGTACCCTCCGATATTCTCATTTTCCAGGAAAAAAAAAACACACACACACTAAAGGAAAGCATCATTACCTTTTGAAAAGTAGCGTTTTTTTGCATTAGCAACACTGATGATCCATGTTTAAAAAGCACTCTAAAAGGCCCCTGGCACAACCTACGCAAAGCCTGCCATTCACTGATAAATCAATAATACGATATTGCCTGTAAGCATCCTTAACGAACCTCATCAGAAACTGTCATTATTGGATCTAATTAAACTGTTGGTCAGTAAAAAAATGAGCGATTATTGCCACTCCAGATCTAGTCTGATGGAAACTGTCGGAATGTCCAAGAGTACATCATCTTGTCCTTGATCTTACTACTAATAGTTACCAAGTCAATTTTTTTTCTAGCTGCAGATTATAACGCATAGTGACGTCAATCCAGTGTTTTTAAACTTGATCAGTCAAGCAAATCCTTGTATGGAACTTTGGGGAAAAAATAACCTGCGTGCTAGGAACACACCGAACACCACAACTATACATGTCCAAATTTTCAGTCAGTGGGATGAACTCATTAGCGAGGTAACGGAATGGGGAAGTCACATATCTGATGACATAGTTCCTCATCCGAAAATGAAATAATTAGTCGCAGTTGCCAGAATGATAGGTTCACGATAATTTTATTTTTGCATAACACAAGCTCACTTCTAGCACCATATTCAAAAACAAGTACAAGGCTCGTTTGGTCTATCTTCACAGGAAATGTTGGGTTGGCATAAATTGCAACACTACTAGACTCAACCTAGGCCAAGGAGCATTGTCCTGTTAAACGTAGGCATATCTGAGAGCATGCTGTTTTTTACAACACGGTTTTTAAAAAAAACCTCACCCTCGACTGAGACAGTAGTATGCGTGGATTGATTGAAGGAAACGTTTTTTCATCAATGTTTTTTTGTTATTTTCAAATCATCAGAACTCAAGTTTAACACCTTGATGTGTTTTCGCTGGCATTTGTTCAACGTGTAACGCGCATGACGTTACAGGGTGCTTTGGACCCAACCTTGACCTGATTGGGGGGGGGGGGGGAGAGATTTGTTTTATTTATGCGGTGACAGGTATCGGTTTTGTACCGTATATACTGACGAAATTGCCTTGTTTAACTGCAGTGCAATAGTAGGGGTCCCATATCTAACACTGCGTTGGATTTTTGTTGGCAACAACCAGTTACAAAGGTAAAACAACAACTTAGGGGCCATTCAATAAGGACGTCCCCGAAATTCACTCAAAAGTTGACTTTCTCCCTCTTACTTAAAAGTATTTTTATTAAAATTAAAATTTTATTAAACTACATTGTAATCAATTTCAGATTATGCTAATGCTCATAGTGTTTTAAATTACGTGAATATTCAAGGATATTTGAAATCACCCAGTGTGAGTACATTTTTGTAATCGAGTACATTGTACTCATACGCTTTGACTACATTTGTATTCAATTACTTTTGCACATTTTATAATCAAATTACTTTTTGTACTCAGTAATATACTTTACTCGTTACTCAAATACATCAATGTACTCAATTACTGCCCAACGCTGCTATAAATTAAGTCACATGATACGCCTGTGACTTAACCTCACATGAGGTCTATTGAAGGAAACCGGTTTCGTTTGATGAAATCGTATGTGATACTAGATTGCAATTTGCTGCAATTTGGTTGTCTTAAGTTTGCAAAATTAAGATGAAGTGAAACTTGTTGTGTTGACCCACCTTTTTAAGTCGGCCACCTACCTAAATATGTCGATTAGCCGCGGTTACAACAAAGAACCTATATTTTAAAATTGTCAGAAACAATTGATACTGGACCAACCCATAAAACTTCACCATAACTTAACCACTGAAACCATGCACGTTTCGAAATCTACTTGACCAAATCCATAGAGATTACCTAATAAACGTGACCAATTATCCCTCCTTCTTCTTCCTCCCCTTGCTTTCAAAAACCAGCGAATTGCAGTAAATGTAAGCAAACGCAATTTCGTGTACTTACGTAACGTGCTTTCAAATTGCAAAATTTTCAACAATAACAAAAAAAAAAAAAAAAAAAAAAAAATGTAAACCATGATCACAGGCAATGGCAACGGTTTTTCCCTGACGCTGAAACGCTCCATCTAAAAAGCTTGAAGAGAGAACACAAGGCGCGGGTCATAAAAACGGCGTATCGTCGTTAAAAGCCTCGTAAAAAGATGGAGAACGCTGAATGTACGTGCTAAGAAATGACTATTTCTCTTAAATTAATGCCGGAGGTGCTGCTTGTTTTTGGAGATCTCATGCCGGCTTTTACATGTCACTGACGCGTTCACACTTATGTGGCTATAAAATGACGTTCACGAAGTATTGAAAAACGAGATTCTGAACTTGGAAATGTTTGAAATGTTCGACTGTTTTCGGTAGCCTTACTAGGTCTGCTTTGTTACGTGTTGGCTTTTGTTTTTCTACTAACAGGATCTGAAACTGTAAACACAAGAAACGTGGTGATTTAAACACGTGTCAGCGTGTTCTAAAACTGTAACACGTCAGAGTTTACATCTTGGCTGCATGCTTACGAAGTTAATATACATGACCGATAAAATGTTCTCCTGCTTCCGTTTGGATTCTGGAGGTTCCTGTTTGTTCAATTTCATTGTTTTCAACTGTAGGACATCTCAAAGTTTGTACTGCTTTAAACTCTTGTGAGGTATTCTTGATGACGTCATACTAGAGGGTGGAGTTGTTTTGTGACCGCATAATTAAGGTAAAGGGCGTCCGAAATGTATAGCCCCACTTTCCCGACAGTCAATCAGGATTCCCCCAGACCTGGAAAACCTGGAATAGTCAGGGAAGTTGGAAAGACCTGGAAAAGTCAGGGAAAAATATAATATTTGAGAAAAAGTCAGGGAAATTTACTATAAAAATTGTTGAACTTTTAAAAGCTTCAATTAATTTGCTGGACTTTAAACACCATGTGGACAAAATGAGGGAAATAGTAATTAGCCGTAATAGGTTTTCTACTAGTAAGGGTAATTTTTGCATCTGGATTGTTCTATTTCGGCCCTTTTTGAACGGGATTAAAATACAAATTTTCTGCAGGAAAATTGCATTTTTCGGGAATAAAAATCCGTTTTTCCTGCAGTAAAAAAACTGATTTTTCTGTGGTAAAAAGGCAAATTTTCCGATGCAAAATTGCCTTTTTCGCGAAAAAAAATCCGATTTCCCTACAGTAATAAAACTGATTTTTCTGTGTTTAAATACAAATTTTCTGCAGCAAAATTGCAATTTTCGGGATTAAAAGTCAGATTATTTTTCTTGAAAAATCGACTTTTCGGTAGAAAAAATGCAACTTTTCTCCAGTAAAAATACAAGTTTTCTGCAGTTTGAGCTGGTCAGGGAAAAAAAATTTAAAACCTGGAGAAGTTAGTGAAGTTGAATATTTTATTTGTGAGGGAACCCTGTCAATGGTTTAAGTTGGGTCAGGTTAGGTAATACTTAAGAACGAGTGGGAGAAATGGGGTGTCGGCAAAAAATCCACTTCGCCGACTAACAACTACTTTTGGGATTTTGGGACTATACCGTCCGAAATGTACACTTTTTATCCTATGGAAAACGTTAAACGGGTGGTGTAGAAATACTAGGGTTGACCCATTTCACAGAATCTCTAAAAAAGTTCTAATCAAACCGCCTCAAACTGATAACTTTGACTGTGGAGGTACAATTGTTTGGCCGTGGATTATATCTGGCACAACACCATGTGATTTTTTCCCCCCGTGTGGGATTGCTCAATGAACATGTGCACAACACCCAAGGGGAAGACATTGAGTATTTGAAGACAAACCATATTTTTCCATTCGGAATGAAAGTTGTAAAGGAAAATTTCCAACAACTTTTAGTGTTGTTTACACAACAAAAGGAGTTGATGTTGGGTGCTGGGATTATTTATCTCTGGGATCTTTAGGGAATTGTTTGCCAATGGACCGTGAAAATCTTACACGGCTGCATGAGGACAGGACACAACTGAGGGTCTATAAAGCTCAGTCTCCACTGAAGGCAACATTTAACACTCAACATAAAACATGCAAACACCAAATACTCAAACACAAACCTGAAAGTTTTCATGACCATTCCGAAAGGTCATTTTCAACATTTAAAATTTTTGTAACACATATTCCGGAGGCCCGGGCCCCTAAAAATCCTGGGCCCGATATGTTTTATCCCTCTTTGCCCCCTCTCGTCAGGCCTGGCTCTTGGTAAAAGCGCCTTTTTGACCTCATGGCTGAGCATGCGCAGTAAAGCATCCTCTCAGGCTACATTAACAAAATGTGAGGGTCAAGGGCACTGTACATAATTGCAAACATAGGTTTACTTGCAGGTCTGCATGGGTACTATCACAAATTTTCCTTACCACGTACATCACTGAAAAAAAACACGTATACACACTTTGTACCACTCTTGGCACTCTGCATGCTGTATAGTCCTGCTAAATTAAATCGCCCACATGGCCAGAAATACATATGATTCATAAGAGTATATATGACAACTTGTATCCATCTGCAATGGTTGATCGCACCACTCGCAGGCAAACTTGGGCGTTGCTGAGCACCGCCAACTCCAGTCACTGGCCACGAAAGAACCAGGGAAAAAAAAAAAAAAAAAACCGTTAAATTAAGCAAGTTCAACCAAGTTTCCAGTTTTCTAGAGTGGGCTGGTGGATTCTGGTTGGGTTTGCAAAATGGCGCCACAAACTGGCTTTGGATTGCACAGGGGGAAGCAGTGTCTTTTTACTCTTTTATTAGAAATGCTTCTGTTTTGCTTCCTGTAGCGTGCCCTACATTTTCATTCGTAAGGTAGACCTAGGCCTATTTATCATCAGACCCTGAAAGAAGACCTGATGCGTATTGATTTTTAAAATGAACTTGTAACCATGGTAAAGCTGTGCACTGGCGCTGAGTATAAGGCCATTGTAAAGCAGGTCGAGAAGTAAGCCCCAGCCTTTGCCGCAATTATAAATGTCCATTGAAAGAAAGTTTGCAGAGCTCAGGTTAACACATGTAGGGCTATAGGTCACGTGTTGGCAATTTGTGCTGCTTGTTAATGACTGCATACAATTTCAAATTGGATTTCCTCGTGAGTTGCATTTGCACAAAGGGGCAGACGTGGACGTCCCCAAAATTCCTTCATACATTGACTACCCCCTCCCCCTACCTTATGTCAACATGGTGTCTATTTTACCCAGAACCCACTTCCCTCCTCCTTATAGACGTCCTTAATTTTCATTTAATGTAGGGGTGTCCAGAAAATTTGTTGGAACCTACAAAGGCCCATGCTATAAACTCCCAAGCGCCTGTTTCTCTGCCAATTCCGCACCATTTTTCCCGATTTTCTGGTTAACGAATATGTCCTGGCATCAAAGGGAAATTCCAGCCTAAAATTGGTGTTCGACATAAAGTTTATACATCTTTCCTGATTTTCCAGAGGAATTTCAAGTACATTTTTGACTGGGAACACATAAAGGTCAGTGAAATGGAAAATTGACACCAGATGAAATATTTCATCTGGTGTCAATTTTCCATTTCACTGACCTTTAAAACTCAGTTAATCAGAAAATCCGAAAACTTACAAATATCATCATTAGTAGATGTCAATAATGGATTCTTTCCCCCCTCCTGTCCACGTGATGCCAGCAGATTCCCACTACCCCCCACATGAGGACGTCCTTTTTGAATGGCCCCTTTGTATATGATACCAATCGATATTTGGCTAATCTGGTGAATGGATATTATTCGGATTTTGGTTTCAGTGTAGAATTCCAAATTTTCAATGCAGTTTATTAAAAATACATTTCTGTTGTAGATCTCGGTGCAGTGCATTTGTTGAAAATCAATTTTTTTCCGGTATTCATTTGCAAAATACAAGAAAATTATTTTCCCACGCATTTGCCATGTCGAATTTCTTTAGGAGGAAATACATCGAGAAATTATGTTCAGTCTACTGGCAAAAATCTATTGTGCTTTTTTTGTGGGTGTATATGAAAAACGTATTGATGTTATTATTTGTCGTTGTTGCACTTTAGAAAATTGTTTCACAACGTATTATTTTTTTTTCAGTGAGATTGTATTTATTGCAATTTTGATGTATGCGTTTATGATGTAAAAACACAAGCTTGTAGGATGCGCAGCAGGCATAATTTTGCATGTCTAATTACACAAAAAAAATAGGCAGAAGTTTCTGAAATTTTGGTCTACTGCCCTCTCCAGCAGGTCGTTATTTCATCAAAGGCGGTTTCAACTTTGAAACCCTGTGGCGAGATAAGATATTGCTTAACTAAAAACAGTCGAAATTGATTGACAACAAGTTGATTGCAACTGGTCACCCCTGAGGCGTCAGATTGCAAAAAAAAAAAAAAAATAATAATCACAATTTTTAATGTGTGCGTTTTTTAGTACTGCATGATAAACTTAGGGAAACTCAAGTTTTAATGTCCACTTTGCAATATGTCTAAATTTAGCGACTTTTCTTCTTGCACTTTAGAGGCCAAGAATTGGGATAACGGGTTAGCCCACATAAATGCTTAGTAAACCTGAAGCATGACCAAAAGAGTAAATTCGAAAGTTTCAAAAATAATGGCAGAAAAATTCTTAACAACATTGTGATGGTGTATTTTGCAATTGAGAAATAGTTTTTGATATTTTTTTGTTTGTTTGTTTGTTAGTTGAACTAATTTCTTTACTACGGTAGATTGAGTTTTGCAGAATTGGTTTTGTGTGTTATGCATAATAGTGTTAGATAACTATGGTTTTTCAAAAATTGATTGGTGTGAATCTAGTTTTAGAATTAATCGTTAATCTAAGCAATATTGAGAAATATAAATTTGAAAAATGATAATTTGGAATTTTTTTTTGTTTGCGAATTCGAACGTCTGTCTGAAATATAAATTGATTTCTTAATATGAAAATATATAGTCCAAACTTGATTAGAAGGCGATATGGAGCTTTATTAAATCTAGTTTTTCATGGTCAAACTCATTATCCCAATCTTATTTTCTGATGGAATTCTGTGTAGGCTTCCTCTAGTCGAGTTCTGCCAGTTTTTTTTAAAAAAAACAGGCCATAAACTGTGTTTGGGGATATAGCATTGGAATGCAATATGAAATTTATACCTTTCATGGAAAAACCCAACTCCAATACGGTATTCAGGAACTTGACGAATCTAGCACACCATGGCGTCAAGATATTTCATCGTGGCGCCATGTTTTTCAAACACATTTTGCCAGGAATTGTTGAGAAATGCATAATGCGGATATATATTTATAGTTCGAACCATGCAATGACTTTATGCAAGTGCAGTGCATTTTGTTTCACTTTTTCATATTAATAAGTAGTTATTAATTACTTCTTACTTTGTGGTGTCATACTTATAATAATTAAATAACGATTGCGGATGTGAATTAATTAATATTGGCACTTTTACTCACACGTTGTATTAATAAGCTCGAAGGAAATTAGCCAACTAGCATCATGCAGTTATGACTTGTGTTTTAACACACATTTCCATATTAATAAGTCGTAATTACTTCTGGATTAGTAATGGAATCTCCATTATTTGACGGTATGGAATATATAGGAGTTCACTTTTGAGCGGCAGTAAAGTACCCCATTAAATTCTAAATATGTCTGCTAATTAATAATTAAAACAATACTTTGTTGTCTCCTGAGATATGGATTACAAGAACTGATCTTTAACTTTACGGTATCAAACAGAAATTGGTAGCGAGGCCGGTGCTTGGAAATTTGCAGGATGGGCCTATGTATGATCCAACATTTTCTGGACACCCTACTATAGTAGAACCTGCAGGGTTCCCCCAGACCTGGAAAACCTGGAAAACCTGGAATAGTCAGGGAAGTCGGAAAGAACCTGGAAAAGTCAGG
>JAQGBW010001228.1:0-28159 GCA_034698625.1 Julus scanicus
AATTGAGTTTTACCATAGAAAAATTGGGTGTTACCTTAGAAAAATTGGGTTTTACATTAGAAAAATTGAGTTTTACCATAGAAAAATTGGGTGTTACCTTAGAAAAATTGGGTTTTACATTAGAAAAATTGAGTTTTACCATAGAAAAATTGCTAACCATAGAAAAATTGAGTTTTTAGTGTAGAAAAATTAAGTTTTAACCAAAGAAAAATTGGGTTTTTACCTTAGAAAAATTGAGTTTTAACCAAAAAAAATTGAGTTTTACCATAGAAAAATTGCTAACCATAGAAAAATTGCGTTTTTACCATAGAAAAATTAGGTTTTACCATAGAAAAATTACGTTTTTACCAAAGAAAAATTGAGTTTTTACCATAGCAAAATTGCGTGTTTAAAAATTACGTTTTTAAAAAAGAAAAATTGTGTTTTTACGATAGAAAAATTGTTTTTTTATCACAAAAAAATTGCGTTTTCACCTTAGAAAAACTGAGTTTTTACCATAAGAAAATTGCGTGTTTAAAAATTACGTTTTTAAAAAAGAAAAATTGTGTTTTTACGATAAAAAAAATTGCGCTTTTACCAAAGAAAAATCGCGTTTTTAATTTAGAAAAATCCATTATAGACAATCGCACTTTTAATACAAAATTGTAATTGCCGTTTTATATTTTGCCGATTCAGGTTGAAATTTGTAAAATTTCTTGGATTTCTGGAGGGAAGGGGGAGAAAATATCCCCATGATTTTCTCCCTTACCTTGCTCGTAACTGCAACGAGGTATAATAGTTTAAAAACCATAAGTCATAAAAATAGAGGGACGATTTTTTTTATAACTTTTCAATAACTGATGGAGCTTGTTAACTCCTTGTTTGTTTTCTTTACTCTTTCGGTTATTATCAAAGTCAAACAAGTCTGAAAAAGTGCAAACTATTGTTAATTAGGACATATTAGCTAAACATCGGCGTCTTTAACTATTAACCGGGGATTGACACAGGTTTTAATGAGCACTAAGTGCAGGACATACCAATTATAAACTTACTGCAATTACATTTTCGACCACATTAATGAAGCAATTTCAACTAGTATAACATAGTTTTTGTTACATCGCATTATTATTTGAAATAACACAAACTCAAAAAAATGAAACAGGTATAGAAAATCAATGTTTTCTTTCTAGTTGCCGACAAATTACCGGCATTGACAGAAAATATGTTTAAAAAAATGCGGTTTCGAACTTCTAAAACAAATTTATGACTTCGAAAACAGACATAAGACGTTTGTTCAATATTTTCAATATTTTAAAAGTTTTCGAAAGTGATAACTCATTGAAGAACTAGAAATTTAGACAGTCCATGGATACAGAAAAACAAAAATCTAACATTTTCCGACAGAAATCTAAAATAATACCTGGATATAAGACAGGAATTGAAAGATGGAGTATTTCATGTATAATTTAGACTAACAAAAGGCGGATTTGAGATGGGGGTGGAGTTAAACCTAGAGCCATGAGTTACCAGGGCCGTGGTGGAGAGAGAGAGTAAGGAATACCCGAGTCCAATTTGTCAGCCAGTATAATTGATGGTGAAATAATGATAATGTACTTTTTTTGGCATCTCTAATTAAAGGAATCTCCGAGGACAACACCCCAATAATAGAGAAGGATCAGCCCGACTTTTTTATATCTATTGTTTAGTTCGCATCCTGCCAATGCAAGTTAAATACTCTGATCAACAAGGAGTTGCATACTAGCTGTAGAGCAGAAACATCACATGGCCACACCGCCTTCTCAAATACTTGATGAAGGAAAGGAGTGGATGGAGAGATGAACAACAACAAACTATGGATACACACACATCCTTCCTTTGCTTTTTGCTCAAACATCGTAGCAAACACAAAACTTTCTGATGGAATCTTCAAGATGGGTTCACCCATTTTGTTACCTTTTACAAAAGTTTGTTTTACTACAGGCGAATAACTAACTACAAGGAAAACTTTTTTTCGACCCAACTTCCAAGATTACAGATTTGTTATTATGGAAAAGTATTACATGCACTATATGAAAAGTGCCCGAAAAGTTGGAGACCTAGCATGGAAACAAATTTGAAATGATATTAATTTTAAAGTTTATTCTCAATTCAGTTCAACTCTGTACCCTACTAAGTTGAAATGAATGCAGTAGAACCTGTCTAAACGAATACAATTAACCTGTTTATATGAATACAGTAGAACCAGTGTAATTTAATATAGAACCTGTGTAAATGAATACTGTAGAACCTGTGTAAATGAATTCAGTTTAACCTGTGTACATGAATGCAGTAGAACCTGTGTAAATGAATACAGTAGAACCTGTATATATGAACACAGTAGAACCAGTGTAATTGACTATATAACCTGTGCAAATGAATACAGTAAAACCTGTCTACATGAATTCAGTTTAACCTGCGTAAATGAATACAGAAGAACCTGTCTAAATGAATACAGTAGAACCTGTGTAAATGAATACAGTAGAACCTGTGTAAATGAATACAGTAGAACCTGTGTAAATGAATATAGTATAATCTGTGTAAATTAATACAGTATAATCTGTGTAAATGAATACAGTAGAACCTGTATAAATGAATACAGTAGAACCTGTCTAAATGAATACAGCAGAACATGTGCGAATGAATATAGTAGAGCCTGTGTAAACAAATAAAGCAGAACCTGTGTACATGAATACAGTACAACCTGCATAAATGCATCCTGTGCAAACTGAGAGCTTGTCTAAATGCATCTTGTGTAAATGAATAACCTCTCTAAAAGCATAAAATGTTCCTGTCCCGACTTGGGACCCGTGTATATAAATGAACCTGCAAAAAGCATATTTTTCACCTGTCCCAAGCATATGCATTTAGACAGGTTTAAAAACCATGAACTTGTCAAGCGAAGATAATTGTGGGTTTTTTATGAAGATCACATTAATTTCACAATAACGTTATGATATTACTCTATGACGTGTTAACATAGTAAAAATTGATAAAACTGCCTTCATCGTAAACCTGTGCATATATTACTATTTTGGCAAAATAGATTAAATTGCCATGGCAGAGTGTAAGTTTTACCAAGAACGCAACATATGCATGCAAATATATTTTTCAACTCATGCAAACAATTTTTTTTTCGCCTTTTTAAGGCCTATTAGGACAGAATCTAACATACGTTATATCGATTTTAACATTTTTCATACAGCTTTCAAAGTTTGATAATACAACTGAAAATCGAAATAAAAAAAATGGGGGGAAAAAATATAAAAAACAGCAGATTTTTTTGCTTTCGAAAAATACTGTATGCCAAAAAATAAAATAGGGAAAAATGCAAAATCCGCCTATTCAAATGATATGAGAGCGATCAGTTTCATCCTGATGGAAATTTCTGCAGCCACACATCAACGCAAAAATGGAAAACAGATTAAAGTAAACGTGGATGTGAAAAAAAAAAAAAACTAAATAAAAAGTGAAGAAAAAAAAAAGAAAGAAATATATATAGGCCTTATATGCAAACATCTGAAGAATCGCTTTGATAGCAAAACATCATTTGCATTTTTTCGCTTTTAAGAAGCACTTCTTAAGTTTTTAGGATGTTTTTTTCATCTACTTTTTTTCTGTCTTTTTTATTTTCAATTTCCCCCGCTTTTTTCATCGAGTTTTTTTTGTATCCAGTACGAAGTAGGCGCGCATGTTCAATATATACACCAAGACGCATTTGGGATTTCAAAAGAAAAACTAAAAGTTTTTATATTAAGAATCTCGCGAGCTTTCATTTGCATATTTGAGCAAGAATAGAGTTTTATTATACATAAATTCTTTATGAACATCCACCGAATGAATCGAACGCATTGATAAGCTATGGTTATTAATTACAATTGATACTGCATTAAATATGAGAAAACGATTTACAAATGTCAAGTATGAAATTTAGCACACGAGCTAATGGATTACAAATCTTATACATGGCTTATCGTGATAATAGCTAAACAGGGTTCACCCAGAAATAAAATATTTAACTTTCCTGACTTTTCCAGGTTTTAAAACAAATTAAAAAGATAAAAGCAGAAAAGTCAGATTTTTAATCCTGAAAAATGAAATTTTACTGCAAAAAACTTGTATTTTTACTGGAGAAAAATTGAATTTTTGCCACAGAAAAATCAGATTTTTATCACAGAAAATTGGATTTTTAAAGCAGAATAATCGGATTTTTAATCCCGAAAAATGCATTTTTACTGCTGAATGATTTTAACTTTATCGTAGAAATTTTTTATTTTTAATGAAGAAAAATTGCAATTTTACTTCAGAAAAATCGCATTTTTATCACAGAAATCGAATTTTTAATTCCGTAAATGAATTTTTACTGCAGAAAATTCGTATTTCTGATTGAGAATGATTTCAATTTCAAGGTAGAAAAATGGAATTTTTATTACAGAAAATCGTGTTTTTACTGTAGAAATTAAAAAGATCTGAGAATTTTATATAAATCTGAAACTTAGAAACTAACATTTTTTATTTTTTTTTACGTTTTTTATAGAAAAATGGACATAGAAGCTTGTAATGTTTATAATATCAAAACTTGCCGAAAGTTCTGATATTTGGCAGAAATTGAAGTTCCAAATTTGAAGATTGACAACAATAGTGGGCGTCCACCCTCATTTTGTCTATATGGTGTCCACAGTCCAGCAAACCAACCTAAAGTGTTTAGAGTTCAACAATTTTCATTTTGAATTTTCCTGAATTTTTACAAATATTACATTTTCCCCTGACTTTTCCAGTTCATTTCAATTTCCCTGAAATTCCAGGATTTCCAGGTTTGGGAGAACCCTAATACATGACATCAAGTCATCTCTGAAACTAATCGGAGGACACTTAAGCCAAAGATGCAGGGTTTAAAATAAGGTAACAACACTGAAAACTCAAAATGTGCAAAATAAGCACACCAAATGTGTAAAATGTTGCGCACACATAAATGTGTAAAATTACCTATTTTCATATGCAATATAACACATTAGAATGTCAAAATTTAGACAAAAAGTATCTTGACTTAAAAAAATAGATAATTTTACACATTTGTGTGTTCAACTTTTTTACACATTTTTGTGTGCTTTTTTGCACATTTTGAGTTTTCAGTGAATTTTGAAGTTTCCTGAAATAAGCACCATTAACAATATAACACATTTTACACATTTATGTGCGTGCAACTTTTTTACACATTTTTGTGTGCTTTTTTGCACATTTTGAGTTTTCAGTGAAGTTGAAGTTTCCTGAAATAAGTACCAGTACAGATAATGGCAACATTGTAAACATTCTCCACACTACACTCACGAACACCGCAATCTGTTGTTGAGTGGACAACATAACTTTCTGATGTTGCCGAACAGGAGAAGTTTTGAAGTTCGGACTCAGGGTGTATTCAGTAATAACCTAACCCCGGCCAACAGCAGTTCCGGAGGAGTAAGTGTAAAAAAAAAGTAGGAGAGCCTCAATGTTGTGTAGATAAAGGGATGCAAGAGGGGTGTGGATTGGCATCGGGTCCTATTTAGAGAAAAGCGCGTGAAAAAGCATCTCTGGTACGGCACATTAATCATCCGTACGCATCAGCCGCCAAAGCCAGCATCCAGCTAAGAGGAGGGAGGTCCATTGTGGGTCAGAAAGAGGGATTCCAGGGGAGCATATAAGCATTTGGCCAAAAGACAAGGAGATGTGACGTCATCCGCCCAACAGGCCCCATATTCCGGCAGAGATTGGTAAGCAGCGAGCAGGCCGTGCTCCGGAGCAGTCCAATAGGGGGGTTCCCCTTCGCACTCCTCAGCTTTGTCTCTCTCTCTCTCTCTCTACTTGACTAGATAGAGGGCGAGGGCCCCCTCAGAATCCGGTGCCACCACAGTAAAGTGCGCGCTTAATGATGCCTGCTACGCCAAGCAGTCCAACTCTGACAGAGATGGATTACGTTCGGTGACTTACTTTTTTGCCGTGCCGTAAACGCTGCATCGCGAAAAGAGTCCACGACTCCTCTTTACTTTTCAGACTTTTGGAGAGAGAGAGAGAGAGAGAGAGAGAGAGAGAGAGAGAGAGAGAGAGAGGAAAAAAATTTGGACACGAAGGAAGGAGGGAAGTCAAAAGCGAGCAGGAGCCAAACGGGAAGATGGAAAAATGAGCCCAAGAGTTTATAAGGGGAGACGTCCAATGGATGAGAACTGTGAACCCATGTGTAAAACGCTACAAGGACCAAATCCAAGTGTTGTTTAAATAAAGCTGGCACAAAGTACCATATAAATCCGTTTTATTTCAAACCGTGGAGAAAAACATAACATTACTAACTTAAATCACGCGGGCTGCAACTTTGAAGCCCCGAAAAACTTAAAACCGAGCCCGAGTTCGCACGTGCTTAGCCGGAGCTGACCTGCCTGGCACCCCGAACTTCCCAGCAAACCTTGTCTCGGAATGCTGGTCAGCTCGGGGCACAGAGATGTTCCCATAACACTCATACCTAGCACCGGCCAACCCCACCCAAGGACATCATTCCAGCCACCTTGCCCTTGACCTCTGGGGTCAACATAGTTCATAAAGATAAACAACATGTGGTGTTCGTAAACCGAGCTTCCTTATGTATTGGAAACCATGGGCAAAACTTGTCGTTTTTTGGAGCAATGTCATCAACGAAAAAGCATGAAAACATGCAAATAACATGTTGAGACCAAACTATAACATCATGGACGCGGAAGCTTCCATGTGAAGCACATCAGATTGGAAGTACTATTACTGCATTTACATGGGCTCTTAAAAGTACTTTGCTTTAATCTGAGCATATACTTACTTTGAGAATGGGCATGGGGGTTGTTTCATTGGAAGTACATCACCTAAATGTACATTAGCAGACGAATATGACCACTTTCTACTTCCTTTTTCTGGTTAAAGCTAAAAGTGATTCGACAATAAAGACAATTTTGGAGAAAAAAAAATGGAGGGAAATTGGAGGGCTTGTGGGTAATGAAGCATTTGGTTGTTTTATTTTACAGAAGGGGCTTGTGGGTATTGAACCATTTTTTTTTTGTTAAGTAAACTCAACCACGAGATGACTTAGTTTAAGGTACTTTTATTCATCTCTTTTTAATGTACTTTCAGTGCTCATGTAAACATAGTATACGTATATATTATTATAAAAGTACACAAAATATCATGTGTTGGTTCAGTCAACCACATTTGTTAAAAATACATCCCTTTCTGTTTCAATAAATGGCTATCACATAAAATTGGGAAAACGCTGTAAAACTGCAACCTATAGGACACCCTGTAATTGCATTCTGAAAGGATAAGGTGATAAGTGATTGACGTCTGAAATTAATGAAAGTAATTTTTCACTCCTGACATCTAGGGGCAAGGTGGCAGCATGATAAGCAAACGTAAATTGAACCCCAGTTAACCTGCGTGGACCCGACAGCAGTCATATAAAAGCTACCAGATGGCTGCCTGAGTTTCAAAAAGGTTTTCCCTTCAACATGGGATTGGAAATAAATCGGACAAATTTCGTATGCATATCTATCATCAAACTGTGCACAGAAATAGTTTTCTCACAGCCAAACTAACACCATATGTTATCGAGAAAATTGCCTTTACCAAAAATTGAAATCTAAGTCGATAGACAATATACTTATTTTTGTGGAATTATAACTGATTCATTTTTAAATAAATAAATAATTTAGGAGATAAATAGCAAATCTAACAAGACCGTATATATAGGGAAAGGCAGATCATGGGAATAGATTCCCCCCCCCCCCCATATCCAAGAATTTCAACCCGAATCGGCAAAAATATAAAAGGGGAATTGCACTTTTGCATGAAAAGTGCGATTGTCTAATGGATTTTTCTAAGGTAAAAACGCAATTTTTATAAGGTATAAACGCAATTTTTCTAAGGTATAAACGCAATTTTTCTAAGGTATAAACGCAAATTTCCTATAAGCTAAAAACGCCATTTTTCTAAGGTAAAAGCGCAATTTTTCTAAGGTAAAAGCGCAATTTTTTTAAGGTATAAAAACGCGATTTTTCTGAGGTAAAAACGCAATAAAAACGCAATTTTTCAAAGTTAAAAATGCAATTTTTTCTATGTTAGAAACGCAATATTTTTATGGTAAAGCCGCACATTTTTTATAAGGTAGAAACGCAATTTTTCTATGGTAAAACCGCACATTTTCTATAAGGTAAAAACGCAATTTTTCAAACGTAAAAATGCAATTTTTTTATGTTATAAACGCATTATTTCTATATATGGTAAAACCGCAATTTTTCTAAGGTAAAAGCGCAATTTTCTGAGGTAAAAAGCAATTTTTTAAAAGTAAAAATGGAATTTTTCTTTGCTATAAACGCAGTATTTCTTTATATGGTAAAACCGCAATTTTTCTAAGGTAACGCAATTTTTCTACAGTAAAAACGCAATTTTTCTACGGTAAAAAAGCAATTTTTCTATGGTAAAAGTGCAATTCTGCTACGATAAAAACAAAAATTTTCTTTGGTAAAAACTAGGATCATAGTGAACCATATCCCCCCTGAAATGTGATGACATATACGGCCTTGCACAAGAGGAAAAAAACTAACAAAAACTGCTGATTTCCAGCACCATTTTTTAAATCAACTAAAAACAACAACAATCCAGCATTGAAAGCTTCAGCAGATTACTTGAAAACAGTTTAAAAACTTAAGCATTTTTTCATATTAGGAATCTTTGTTTAACCGTGCATGTACTACAGTGTTGGTAATCAAGGAAATATTATACATAAAATGTTTAAAGTAAGAAAAAAAATCGCGAAAACTCCATCTTAGGTTTCCCTAGTACGACATGTTGCTTAATGGAGCGCGAAAGGCATGAAAGAACACTTCAGTGTTGTGAGTTTGTATTGGCTATGACAGGTGATGTCATCAAAGAATGCGTAAAAAATTAACCAGTCACTCGTCCGAAATTCATTAACCAATCGGGAAAGAATTAATAAAAAATGGCACTCGAGCGTGTGACAACCACGATGGTGACATCAAAGGAAAAAAATGCCGGAAAGATCTAAAGAGTCGTACGTAAAGACCACAAGCGTACATTCCATAAGCAATGTCATAACAGCTGCATGGGTTCAAAACCCACTCGAAGAAACTTTTTTTTTTTTTTTTTTAAACGTCAATGTTGCAGATTTCCGCTAGTTTGCAAACAACTTTATTAGACGATTTAAGCTGTTGTTTTACCATGCATACCTGTCCTAAATTCCACGTATACTTCCACATGTGTTAATTGTGAGATATCTACGAGTAAGCCCATTTTACGTGTATACTAAACTGTTTAAATTACACAACCGAATAAACCTTATAATCAGATAATGGTATTATATCTAATTGAGTCTTAATTGCTTTTGCCTCTTGAAGTAGGCAATCACTGGTTACTTCACGTCAATGCGTGATTGCCAACAACTGCTAGTTTAGTATTCAATTACCCTACAAACAGCAAATAAATGCCATATGGTAGCTGGGAGTCTTTACCCAATTTCAGGAGAATGCTCCTCTAAGTCAGTAGCGACTCAGACGTCATTGTTAAATTGAATTTTTACTAAATCAGGAGAATCGCCAGGTAGGCTATTCCATCGTCTAATCGCACGCAAAAAAAGGACCAATAGTAAGCATCCGTCCCGGCCCGAAGCTCGGTCAAAGGATTTGAGTGATTATGTCTACTCCTAGTCCTCGTTAGGCCTTAATATATTTGAATTAAGAGAAAGATTAAAACGTTTGAATTACCCCATAGATAACTTTTCGAGTCTGAACTTCAACGTGTCCCAATTTAGAGAGTGGAGCATTTCTGTCACACTCGCGGAATGTTGATAACTGCCCTTAACAAATCTGGCTACTGGACCATCTATATATCCTGAATATGAACCATCCTGTGAGGGTTCCAAACAGGAGCACAATATTCCAACATAGGACGAACCAGAGTTGCGTATCCAGTTTACGCTACATTTTCCACACATTCTCGAAATACGCGTTGAATGAATTCTATAAGGCTTTGGTAACAATTTTTGTGATATGGTGATTCCAAGAAAGGTTTTTGGTAATATAAACTTCCAAATACATGACAGTATCAACGACAGCGAGGTGTACACCATCATGAAAGTACTAAAGTTGGCAAGTTTTCCGTTTACGAGAGAAACGCACCATCACGACCCAATTACCGTATTTTACGGACTATAAGATACACCTTAATTTTTAAGCAATTAAAAACAAAAACAAACAACAAAAAAAACAACAAGAAGTATAAGACGCACCTGAATTTTGGAGGCAATTTTTTGACGAAAAAAGTGCGTCTTATAGTCCGTAAAATACGGTATTGTTTCTTAACTTTATATCTTGATATTATTATTATTATTTTATTCATTCATTCAATCTCCTAAAAATCCTTCAATCCTAAAATTACAAAACAACTTTTATCTAAATAAACGACTAAAACAAAAAATAAAAAAGGGGAAAATATCCTGCACCCTTAAATATTAGACCCAAGTACCAAAACCAACGAAGACTAAAGCTTATTTCATGAGTCAATGAGTCTTGAAATGTTTCAGATCTTCCAGAATTGTTTCAGAATGATGATTACCACGGAAATATTCTATTAAAATCTGTATCAACAATTCGATAAGGGTACTACCACCTACCAGTGTGACAGTGCAAGTAATCACACTGACTGATCACTTATAAAAATAACCTCATGTTTATATCAATTTTCCTTAGTTTTTTCTTTCCGGAAAACATGCTGATCGCTTTAGTGTCTATCCATACAACACGATATTTGAAAATATAAAATCTTTTTACTAAGCCCTTACCAAAAATTGCAGCACTAAGCGATGTAAGGGTGTTCAGAAACGTGATGACACGTGCAAAACTGCGTGAAGCTGCCAACAGGGGATGCTAATTTTCGACTCTAGCCCCTTAGTACACGCTATCCCTTAGAGGCACTTCCCCTAGGGGCCACTAACGTGCCTCCTTATTTAAAGAGCTCCTACTTTTTTTTTCTCTTTTTTATTTATACCCCCTGTAGGTCCCCATCATTAGGCCTAAAGTCCATCAGCTACATTTGACAGCACGGGACTAATTTATCTTTGAACTTTTTTTTCCCGAGGAGTGACTGACAAATCTGTTAGACTTGATTACCAATTACAGACATCGATCGATAATGAAATGTAATCCATCATTTCGCAGGGTCCTCCCGTCAATAGCATTAATCTTTTACGCATGCATGGCGATGGCACCACAGCTGCCAGGGGGCGCTACGAGCGTTCCAAATTCCCGAGGGCCCTTTGCCAAGTTACGACTTTGAAAATGAAATTACACAAAAAGAGCATGCGAGCAGGGAAGGTGCTTGGAATCTATTCATTACATGATACACGTCTCCAAATGCTATTAATACAAACATTAATATTTTTAAATTCTCTTATGGGCCCCAAAAATAGTGCAAGATGAAAAATATTAAAATAAAACTAGAACAAATAGTTTTTAAAGTACGAATTCGAGGTTTAGGCCGAATATAAAAACAAACTTCAATTGTACTAAATTAACCCTCAACCACTATTGTGGGTTCTCAAAAGACCCCAATAAACCGCTTCAAAAATCCGCTAGATGGAGCTAGGCTCGCGCTTCAAACGTTCAGTAGGGAAAGCCGGGGCACAGTGGGACAGTGGTACAACGTCTTTATAAAATCAGGTTTTATGAACAACCCAATGCTTTTGATTTGCTAAGAAGCTGTATGCAGCACTCTTTCATTAACCAAAATTTCTGCGATCTGACACATGTATAGAAGAAAATATTTACAGTTAGTTTTTGTTCTTGAAAAGTAATTATTCAACTCGCAATTGCATTTTTATTCTAGGTGTAATTATAAAACATTAGTAATGCTGCAATATACCATTGACGAGTGTATATATCCAGCTATAATTTCAAACTAAAGTTTATGTTAATTAGCCACGTGGTCAGCTGAAAGGCCTTATTCAAATCAAATTGGCTATACGGGGTACAGTGAACCACAACATTATAGGGTACAGTGGGACATGTTACAGCAAACCACAATTAATGTTTTTGAAACATATTTTTATATTTTCTCATTAATCATAACTTTAAATAAAAACCAAGTTTAAATTTATGTTTTAAATTAAAAATGGTTCACAATCACAGAAAAAAACCACATTTGGACGAGTAAGCAGTGAAAATATGAAAGCTGCTGTATTACGGTTAATTCTAATAGTTTTTGTAATTTATACTTGGAATTTTAAATTGACGTGCCCAATTAAACACAATCAATGTGGTGTTCTTTTTCTTGTAAAATGTCTTAATTTCGCGTGGACCACTGTACCCCATGCCACGTCCCTCGGTCTTCTCTACTATGTTTTTTATTTTATTTTTTAAACAATTTCTCACAATATACGCCAAAAAAATATAACAAATGCTAGCTGATATGTAAAACATGTTTAAATAAATAATTCAAGTGTTCAAGAGTATTAAAAGCATGTTTTTTTTTATATTTTAAGATTTTTTAAAGTTTGGGGTTTTTTGAGACCCTAAACTTTTGCTTCACATAAACAATTGGCAAAATTTCCACATTCACAAACAGCAGAGAGCAAATTTGACTAATCTCAAGTTGGAAACATGCCACACCTTGCCATATGTCAAGAAAGAAAAGGTTTCAGAGAAGAACTTTTCAAATAACCCTATTACTAAGTTTAAACCTGACACTGGTTGACTTGGCTAAATCGAGGCTTTACATATTAAAATTAGCAACACACTCAACAGGACAAAAACTGGGCACGAAAAAGAAAGCTTGAATGCTGATCATCAAAACTTTTTGCCTCGTATACCGTGATATATTACAATTAAAAAAATACGCTTTTAACACGTGCGAGACTCTTAGATGACACAATGAAGGGCTACAAATTACTCACTTAGAGAAAATATGCAAATTAATTCAGCAATTAAAAGTTAAGGCAGCATCCATTTTTAGCTGCAGTTTTTTCGCATTATCTATCCAAAATGGCAATGAAATGCTAAAGCAAGGGTTCCCCAACAAATAAAATATTCAACTTCCCTGACTTTTCCAGGTTTTAAAACAAATTTCCCTGACCAGCTTAACCAACACAAACTGTTATAATATTGCTAAAGCTTAACATAATATTTTTAAAGCAGAAAAATCTGATTTCTAATCCCGAAAAATGAAATTTTACTTCAGAATGATTTCAATTTCATCGTAGAAAAATTATACTTTTAATAGAGAAAAATTGAATTTTTACTACAGAAAATCGTGTTTTTACTATAGAAATTTTAAAAAATCTGATAATTGTCCATAACTCTGAAACTTTTCAGGCTTAACATTTTAAATATTTTATATAGAAGAAGCTGGTTTATAATATCAAAACTGACCGAAAGTTCTGAATTTCAGATATCTGAAACTTGCAATCACTCTAAAACTGAGTTGTTTTTGTATGAAATTCCTCAATTTCCTCCTCTATTGTTATTAAATTTATGGGAGAAAATTACTACTAAAACTATTCCTAAACAAATCATCTTATTTTTCAGTAAATTTGATAACATACTTTGCAAGTACGTCACATGGGTATGTCACGTGACAAATGCATAGTAAATGATAAGGAAGGACTTGACCGAAATTGAAGTTCCAGATTTTAATATTAACATCAAGTGGGCATTCTAAGTCTAATGACACCCTCATTCTGTCCATATGATGTCCACAGTCCAGAAAACCAACTTAGTGTTTAGAATTCATCAATTTTCAAATTTAATTTCCCTGATTTTTTCCAAATATTACTTTTTTCCCTGACTTTTCCAGGTCTTTTCTATTTCCCTGACAATTCCAGGTTTTCCAAGTCTGGGGGATTTGTGACATCTGACAAAAATAAGTAGCAAAACAAGATGAACTAACACCAAAAGCAAGTTTTGATATTCAGAAATGTACACGAAAGCACCTCAAATCAACACGCGTATTAATTTCTTATCAGAAATAAAATTATCTTCGATGTAATATCTTATATTCTATATTTTTTTTGTGCTTTGGATATGTGAATCCCCTTTTCACAAACTCCCATTCGCCCTTTTTCGTTCTGCCCCCTTTTTCCTTTAGCGCTGGCTTCTGACATTGATGGATTATTTTTTAATAGAATGCAGTGAAATTAGAAAGTTTGGGCCAAAAAAAAGGCGCCCAAATCTTCAAGTTAAATTACATTTCGTATTGCTGCATTCACGTTTTTGAAAGGCAAAGTGATGCGAGTCCAGAGAAATGCAACTTTTGCAATTCATAGCCATGCCATGTTTAAAACAAGGCGCGCGTATACCATGCATCTACATGTACCACCATTTTTTCTTAGTTTTTTACTGCCTTGAAAAACCTCTCTCCTCTACAACTTTTTATAACAGCACTTTTTTGCTCGCAACTAAGCCTTAGATATATATATACAGGGTGTCCTAACCTCTGGCTAAAACAGATTCAATTCAATTCAGTAACCTACAGTCAGCAAATAAATGCCAAATGGTAGTTGGGGGTCTTACCCAATTTCAGGAGAATGCTCCCCTAAGTCAGTAGCAACTTAGGCATCAATGTTGAATTTAATTTTTACTAAATGTGGAGAATCGCCAGCTACGCTAGCTATTCCATCGTCTAATCGCTTGCAAAAAAAAGGACCAATAGTAAGCTTCCGTCTTGGCACGAAGCTCGGTCAAAGGATTTGAGTGATTATGTCTACTCCTAGAGTGCTCGTTAGGCATTAATATATTTGAATTAAAAGAAAGATTAAAACGTTTGAATAACCCCAACGTGTCCCATTTTAGGGAGTGGAGCATTTCTGTCACACTCTCGGAATGTTGATAACTGCCCTTAACAAATCTGGCTGCCCTACGCTGGACCATCTCTATTTCCTGAATATGAACCATCCTGCGAGGGTTCCAAACAGGAGCACACTATTCCAACATAGGGCGAACCAGAGTTGCGTAGACAGTTTCCGCACATTCTCGAAATACGCGTTGAATGATCTAAGGCGTTGGTAACAATTTTGGGAAATGGTGATTCCAAGAAAGGTTTTTGGCAGGTAAATTACACTTAATCATGAACAGTTCAGCCAAAGCCTTAAAATAATACTCGTTCATATCACTCGTTACTTATCATTTGCTGTAGATTAGTATTACGATCGCATATGCATCAAATATAGAACGTACTTGAGTTATTTTGTCATAACTATGTTTAAATATTAAAAATACACCACTTAATTGTACTTTGTCTTGTTCTTAAGCGTAATTTTCAATAACAAGAATGTATACGAAACAGTACCGAACATGTACTCAGATTCTAAATCGAACAACCAAATTTGCAGTCAATACATTGCTTCGGTAGGAATTGTCGTTACTCCATATTTGTGGGTTTCAATTTCCAACCGGAGTATTTGTGCATTATGCTAATACATGTAGTATTTTTGAATAAAATTTAAAGACTAAAAGCATGAGCGTCTCTCCATCCCTCGACTGAGTACTAAAGCCTGCATATATAACCTTACCACGGGATAATTACCATGTTATTTATTCGACTCGTCCCTTATCCAGGCAACCCCAAATTCTAATGCCATTTTCAAATTCCTGTTCAAAACACTTCCTTCTCTACAAATTTCTAAATTCAAAAGGGCTGCTTTCATATCCCAGCCACTGCCTCGTGGGGTCCGTTAGCGAATGCCATTAAATTGAAATAAATCACTGTCAGCGTAACCCTTCGATATATAACAAAAAATGGAAAAGCGCCATTTTATTAGGCGCAACAGCAGTAGCAATCTTGCATAAAATATGCAAAGTAAGTCTGAGGTAAGGGGCTTTTAGAATCCTGAGTGCCAACGTAACATCGTGCAATGGCACTACTGCAGAGAAGCAACAAAATATGGGACCCTACACTTCCTAATTAAAATTGGCGTCTTTAATTAATCCTAAAATTAGAAACTTAGTGCAAATGCGATACTACGTCGAGCTTTCTGAAGACAAAATGTGATCTAATTCACACAAGACATGAAGAATATTTAAACGTACCAAAAAAATTGTCGTATCGAAGGTAGGAATGTTTACATTTCGGGAGATTGCTATAAAAATAACTATACATATATCTCGATTTTTGCTTTAGCTTCTTGGTCACGTTTATTTTTGAAGGACGAAGTAAAATTTGAAATTCTTGCAAATTAACTAAACAATACGGAATTGGACCGTCAGATAAAAAGGACAACTACACTTTTAAGTGATGGGCCAACGTTTTCATCTACTTTTATAACAAACTAGTTTGCTAGAAATTTAGCAGGAATATTCGGAATCCAAACCGAACTACTCGAGAATTTAAAAAAAGTTGGAGTGAAGCCTATTTGGGCTTGGCTCACTTTAGCAACTGCAATAGTTTTTATTTTGGGCAGACTTACAGTACGTAGAAAAAATAAAAACAAAATTAAACTTATTATCCTATTGTTACTATAGAAATGCTCTATTTGTTTGGTTGATTTTTAACATGGGCCTATTTCAGCAACACGAGGGCTAAACACCAAACGCCAGGGGATGAGCCTTCAACGCCTACTTGGGAATTTAGCCTACGAGGGGGGCCTTCAACCCCCTCTTAAGGGGTCGTTAACGTGCAACAATCAACACCGGACCTCGGTTTAAACTCTCATCCGAAAGAGCCGACACTTAAGGAATTTCTCCCATCCTTAAAAATTCCCACCGGGAACGAGCCTAGCATCTTAGGATCGAGTATCGAGAAGCAAGCATGTAACCAACACGACCAGATATAATAGTGCAATGCAAAAATTATCCTAAACACATTCCAAATTAGAATCAATGAGCATTTTGTAGTTAGGCTACTGACAACCTCGCGTTATTTTTAAATCAATGTACCAACGAAGAGAACAGAATAAGTCTTGATGTGGATCAATGATAAACCTAACCAGTTTGTGACTGGTATCAAAAGGGTCGCAGGTCTTTTGCTGTAACCTATTTTCAAAATATCTTTCAGCGATTTGATTACCTTCATACGGCTTAGTTTAAAGCCTATTAAACGCTGATATCGTGTAAAATAAAAATAAAATATAGAAGTAAGCTTACTTTAAAAACTTGCGCCAAATCTCCACAAAGTGTTCGTTAACCATGAAGATCTGTACGAGATCATCCCCAGAATAAGCCTTCGGCCTGTTTTTATCGTAGTATAGATCTTCCAAATACTTTTTTTGCTCGGCTGCTAAAGTACGGTTCACATCTTTTGCTGGTATCAATTCACTACTTTGTTCCTGTGAAGATAACAAACAAACAAACATGTTTCATATTTGTGAATTTTGTTAACTCGGTGCTCTATAATGTTCTGTACATTTTTCAGCAAACATTCAACGCATACGATGTGCCAAAACATTCTTTGTATCGCATATTTTTATGAACAAATTCCAAAGACATCACAAAATTTTGATAATTGGTAAAATTTAGAAGTATGGATCTTGAAATGAAATAGGCAAACGATATGGATCAAAGTTTCCATGGAAATATGGTAACATATTGCAGTATTTAAGCTTACCATGCATTTATAGCACCCGTCCACAGCGCCCGCAAATTCTATCGCAGATGGAAAATACTCTTTAAGCAAGTCCCATACTTTGCCCTGAATTTGACGCCTGGTGTTTTCTTTTACTGTCATATAACCTATGCATAACAAAAATGAAGGTATTATACTTAATGAAATCAACAAATTATATTAAAAAGAATGAAAACTGCAATTACCATGAACACATTGTATCTCTTCATTGAGCGTGTGGATGGCATTTTCATCTGTTGCATCTTCCGTCAGCTCAGTTTCAACATTGGAGTTACCGTTTAAAGTTCGGCCATCGTTAAGATCACTGCTGGAGCAACGGACATTGTTTGGCACTTGCTGTAAGGCCATTTTTTTCCAGCAACGGAAAGATGTTTTTCCAATCCAATATGAAGGATCGCCACTAGAAATTATATATAATACGTAATGGTTGTTAATTTAAGTTGTATTTACTAAATAAATAAATAAATAATAAATGCAAGCCCAAGTATTGAAAACTAAGATTCATTGAGGCTAACCTCCTCAAAGTTTACACGTATTATCCTGACATTTAAATGGAGAGGTCATGAGACCCACAAGATAAAATCCAATACCCCATAAAGCGAGGTTTAAATATTAATACACCTATACCTCGCTTTACGGCCACTCTATATACGACCTTGCGCTACAACAGCTTTTTTTAATTATGGCAGTTTTTCGACTTTCGGCCCACAATGTTTCTTTATAACGGCCATGAAAAAAAATGCTGTATTAAAAGAAAGTGGCCAAAAAATGTGATAAATTACCCCAATTTGCACAAACAAGGTCGGATTTGGCTAACAATAAAACAACTTATGGGTTTCACTTCGTTCCAATTCGTTATATTCCGGAACGTATCTAGGACGTAAAGCACGGTACGGGTATGTATAAATTTAACACAGGTCATCACCTGCTACATCATGTTGAACAATTCAATATACCTCAAACAAACAAAATTCTACAATGATGAGCCTCTTATTCGTTTATGCCAACACAGATAAACTATATTTTAGAAATCTCGTGAATTTATGAAGTAAGAAAAAAGTTGACTCTCACCTAAAAATTTTCATTTTACTCATATTTGTGATGTACTTGCTGTCTTCTTGAATTTTTACTTTCCACCTCAAAAAACGACAACGAGCCGCAACGCAGTCATGGCACAAGGAATCCTTTCCATAACGTGGACCACCCCCGAATTTTGTATACAAGAGATCTGCCTGAAATCAATTTTATTATTAAAAAGTGTGACAATTTTAATTCGATTCTGAAACTGGCTATAATAGAAATCGCAAGTTACCGTCTTTTTCTTTACGCATTTTACATAGATGACACTATCAGGGTGAAATCTAAAAAGAGGCAATAAATAACACGATTAGAACATGATTTG
The DNA here is from genome assembly GCA_034698625.1 of Julus scanicus. Lineage (NCBI taxonomy): Eukaryota > Metazoa > Arthropoda > Diplopoda > Julida > Julidae > Julus > Julus scanicus. The sequence continues at coordinate 19,037 of JAQGBW010001228.1, forward strand.
AAACATGGCAACACAAAATGTTAATAGTGGATTCGTGCTAAACATACTTTTGATGTGGGCATAATTCCTGAGTATTGTCAATTTCCGGGATGGGGATAGTCTCACTCAACCATTTGACAAGCCAATCTGTTGGAATCCATTCCCAATTATCAGAATCGTTGACCATCAGTTCTGAATATATGGACGTAATCTCTTCCTGTCGGTCCTTGCTAGATTTCAAGCTATATTCCTATTATTAGACATAAAAACATAATATGATAAGACTAATTTGCTATAGTTGAAATCTCGAATTTTTGAACAATTTTACAGCATAAAATTATTCCCTTTTCGCAACAGTTTTAACCATAGCATTGTATAATTCTCTACAACTAATTGAATTATTAGCAGCAATAATTAACACGATTTTGCTTAAATTGCTGCACAGTTATGATGGTCGACACGGCCAGGAAACAAACCATTTTCCACAATTTTCGTGCGGATAGCATCACCACTAACATCTCCCAGGTAAATATGCAGATATAAAACAAAAGAGCAAAAATAAAGGTATAAACTAACCCGCATGTGGTTCATTTCCGTAACCCATTCTTCGAACTTGCTATTATCCTTCAAAATTATTTCTTGTAGTTTCTCTGGTATGTCCCATTCAACCGATGAATCATTTGGTGCAACTTAAGGAAAAAATATACAGAAACAAATACCAATTTTAAATAGGTTTGATTATCATCAGTAGATTGAATTTGTCCGAGGTTATGTTATTTTTTTATAATTAAATTCAAATAAAACAATTAAACAACAATAAAAAAAAAGCAACAAGGACGCACTTTTGGAATGGTTCACATTGTCAAGTACCATGAATATAATATGTATACCGAAGTATTTGCGCAAGAAAAACAGATCTGAATAAGTTTAAGAACATACTTGAAATGGAATCCCTTTTCTGGTACACTAACATATATGCATTGCATGATGAATGGACGTTTTTTGGCAGTCTACTCCTCGATGGAATCTTATTTGCACCATCTAAAAAAAAGAAAGTGTGTAGTCTTTAGAAACAACTTTCATTTCAATAACAAGCAATAAATAGCCATAAACGAATTGGCTTACTTTCTACATCTTCATCTATGCCCAATTTCAGGTGCTTGCCATCAAGCTTCTCGATCTCTTCATCATTAAATCTAAACCAGCTTCCTGAAATTCGGTCTCTGATCAAAGCAATGTAATGGCCAGAATATGCACTTATTCCACGGTGAATAAGAACAGCATTCAGGTCGTACAGGTTATCAACATCACCTAAAATTAAGACACTGTCAACCTACTAAATTCAAAAGTACGTCTTTCAATCGTTTATAGTGCATTGTTACTCACCTGTTGTACTGAGAAATTTTGACATATCCAAAACTTCAGGGAATCTTATATTTGAAAGTATCTTCTTTTTCTGAGATGAGTTTCTTTAAAATAAATAAAAAATATAACATTTTATACATGTTCTAATCATGCTCTCTTTTAACAATTATGCCATATCATTTTATAAGAATGTTAAATTATAAGATTAATAATTCAAACAAGATACTCCTTCGAAAAATAAAAATCACACAGTTTACCTATCGTAGATAAATCTTAAAAGTTGAAGATTGAGTATAGGAGGAAGTTGTCGTAACTGGATTTTTCGCGTTGCGTTTTGCTTAGTTTTACAAGTGCCGCATAAATATTGATCGTTCCCTTCCAGCTTTTCTTCCTAATAGAAACACCAAAAGAATAATATAGAGCGGTGAATTCAAATGCATATCAGAATAAAACAAACTAATTTTATCTTTTCGTGTAATTACCTTTAAGAACTCTTCTATGCATTCATTAAGGTCTTTGTTGCCTTTAATGTTAAGGTCGAGTTCATAAAAATCGGATGGCCGTGTAGATTCCTTTTGGCATTTTGAACATTTTGTGACATAAGCATATTCACCACGGAACTGCCCTTGCACCACATTTCGTACTCTGGGATTTAGCTGACTTTGTAGTTTAACTTCAAGTAGAGATATAAAAAGTTTGGAAAACTCTTGAGCATCCTATGCAGAAAGAGACAAAGTTATTAACACAAATGTTTGCAAGATCCTGACAATTTCATCCCATTATTTATTTTATGACCTGCAAATTGTCATTTCCAAGGCAATAAACTATTCATACCTGTTGCTCAGTTGTGCTTAATCCGAGGCATTTAATAAAGTTCGAAGGATCGACAAATCTGTAAAATGAATGAAGCGCATAAGTATAATCATCAGAATTTTTTTCTGATATCTTCTTGAGTACGACTTCAGTTTCAATATTAATGTTCTTTAGTAATGAATTAAAAATGTGCAAACTATGGTAGGCAAGCACCCTAAATTTCAAACAAAAATTGAAATAAATAATGAAAATACCTTCGATTAGAAAACTGCAAAAGTGCAAAAATAACCTGGAGTTGCCCTATGGCTGATTTTGGGTGGTATTCTAGTGTCTCATCATTTTCCACCGATTCGATATTGCATTGTTGAACTATCATGGAAAACCGAATAATTAATGATAAATAATAACGAAAATACAGCTTAACAGACAGATGATTTAGTGACAACAAACCATTATTATTATCGTTCTGTAATTCTAGCTCAGGCTTGTACTGGTAAATGGCTTCTCTAAATGTTGTATTATGGAACCAAAGCTGAAATGACAAGCAAAAATCAATATTTCCAGCAATTTTAGGTGTTTTGAGACCTTGATAAAAAAATTTTTTCCCAATAAACTTACCTGTAATAAGCTGTTAACATAGCAAGTGGCACCAAGATTTCTTAAACCAGCAAAAATGCCCTAGAAATTACACATTCTGAATTTTAGATTGAATTACCGAAAACTAAGACTGATAAAACATGACTACATAGCACACATACTGGCTCCCTCTTTTCTGCACTTGGATCTTCACAATCAGTCCATGCCGATTCATCTATCTCTCCTAACCACTCTTTTTCGCCAAGTGCTTCAAAGCAGTTAGGATTCCCTCTGCAATTACGCCTGAAAAATAATGAACAGAACATATTTGATCAATTGTGTCAATAAGCATGGCCAAATGACAGTTCCTGGTTGTTTATAAATCTAGCAACGTAAGCAGCAGGAATGTCTGAAATTGTGCCATTCTACATTTTCTATTCTGCGTCAAGAATGAGGAAACCAAGACTCATCAAAGAATTATTCAAGTTTGTCTTTCTTATCAATGATATAAAGTGGGTTTGCTTTAATTAATTGTTCTGAAATTGAAATCAATCGCTCGGCCAAAGCTATCGAAGGGATTTACATAAAATTAGGAAGTAAAAGCTCAGGAAAACAGTTGTGGGTAACTGTAGACGAACTTTTCTGCCATTAGCTTGAACTTGCTGTGTAAAACCAGATTAAACAAAGTCTACAATTAAAATGCAATGGATTAAATGTGGTGTATGAAACCAGATCAATTAAAAGGTTATTAGCCTCTTTTCAATCAGCAATTGAGTTCCTATTGTAAATTGTCAGGCCTTAAATACTACATATGAGACATAAAAGGTAATTATTACATGACATTTAATAGACATAATGGCTAGCAATCTGGCAATTTTGTAGTTTACATTTCAAGAATGCAACTATTAATAAAACTCTTCACTACGCCCACGTGCAAATCGAAATTGTTGTTGTGCCTGTTTTCAGCTGCTTCCTGATTGTTATGCCATACGAATTGTCTTGACAACATCTTACCATTAGCATTTAAATACAAAAAACAAATGCATTCAATGCGTAAATAAAGTTACGTTTGATTTACCCATTCACAGAACTTATAGCCATACAAAATACCATCGTAAACATGCTCACCTACAAAACCCGGGCTTGCATCTTTTGAAGTGCAAACGGTACGCAGTTTCTACGTGATACTGGGTAATATCCTCAGGTTTTATACTTTCCGTCCATTGCCAAGCTAATTTTTCGAGCTCGACTTTTGGTGCCATTAAAAACCGCGCACTAATTTGACGAAAACCAAACAACAAATTTTTCCAGAATCATAAGCCTATCAGAAACACCAAGCTTTCCAAGTTCGCGCCGCGCCTATCAAGGAACGCTATATATTTTTCAGGTTGAATCGATTAAAAGTGCGTGCAATTCGAATGAGCCAATAGGCGCTCTTTATAATACTCCAGCAGACGCATTATTAAAATGGGTGCTGCGAAAGTAATGTTTGTATTAAAAAATGTTTGGAAATTTAATACATATAAAAAAGTATCCTTTAGTTGTATAAGATGTTTATCAAGCGAGAAATTAAAAGATTGGACATTGCCTGTTGGATACGATACCAAAATTTCCGTATACAATAGCCAAACAAAGTGCAAAGTGCCGTTGATTTTGCCCCATGGAAAGCTACTTTACTGGTATATTTACATAAATTGGAGTGTATAAATTTATTACAAGGATGTATTAATTTATAAGTTTTCTTTGGGTTTTTAAAATTAAGGTATATGTGCGGACCGACTGTATATGATGATGCACATATAGGACACGGAAGGTAATATAATGTACCTTTAAATGGCTAGCATGTGATGTTTTGGAGTTTTTTCAAAAATATGAATTTGATATAAAAAAAAATTAGCCACCAGAAACCTGAAGTTTTAAATTTTTACCATTGGGGGCCATTCAAAAATTATGTCACACCTAGGGGGATGGATGGGTTGTTTGTTTTTTGTGACAATTGTGTCCAATTGAGGGATGGGGGGAATTGTGACTAAGGGGTGGGGGGGTGTTTAAAAAGAGGCAAAAAAGTGTGACATAATTTATGGATCACCCCTTGATGTAAAATTTCAGTTTTATGGTCTTAGGAGATACGTATATAATTAAAAGTTCTGTTTTATAGAAGTAAGTTACCATCAAATAACTGTATGAGTACTGTAAATCAAATATTTAATTCAATTCAGTACCCTACAGTCAGCAAATAAATGCCATATGGTAGGAGGGTCGTAACCAATTTCAGGATTGAATTTTTACTAAATGTGGAGAATCGCCAGGTAGGCTAGCTATTTCATCGTCTAATCGCAAGGGAAAAAGAAGGACAAATAGTAAGCATCCGTCTTGGCACGAAGCTTGGTCAAAGGATTTGAGTGATTATGTCTACACCTAGAGTGCTCGTTAGGCATTAATATATTTGAATAAGAGAAAGATTAAAACGTTTGAATAACCCCATAGATAAATTTTCACATCTGGACTTCAATGTGTCCCTGGTAAGAGAGTGAAGCATTTCTGTCACACTCGTGGAATGTTGATAACTGCCCTTAACAAATCTGGCTGCCCTACGCTGGACCATCTCTATATCCTGAATATGAACCATCCTGTGAGGGTTCCAAACAGGAGCACAATATTCCAACATAGGGCGAACCAGAGTTGCGTAGACAGTTTCCGCACATTCCCAAAATACGTGTTGAACCTATCTAAGCCGTTGGTTCGCTGTACCAACAATTTTTGTGAAATTGTGATTCTAAAAAAGGTTTTTGGTATTATAAACTCCCAAATACTTGACAATATCAATTTAAGAATGTTAAATTGTGTATATTATGCAGCAAACCAATATGTGTCTAATAAAATATCTTTTTCCAAATAGTTGCTATGTGAAGTTTGATATTATTCGAAGAGTGTTGCAGAACTTTTTTGATATAAATGTGGTACAACTCATGGGCATCACAGACATTGATGATAAAATTATTGCTAGGTCGAAGGAGGTAATTAATTAATAGCCACATCAGTGAAAATTCCAGCACTCCTGGAATTTTGGTATTTTTTCTATCTTAAAGTAATTCGCAAATTTACAGAATGAAAATTAACACAAACGTTTTAATATTCAAGAATAAAGTTGAATTTTGGCAACTAGCGAGGAAATATGAAAACGACTTTTTAAAGGACCTAAATGATCTCAACGTTTTACTTCCAACGACAACTATGCGAGTTTCTGATTCTATATCGTGTATCGTACAATTCATAACCAGGATTATAGATAATGAATTTGCATATGCTACTGTTGAGGGTAAAACTTAGCAAATTGTTAATTAATGCTTTGGAGATTGAATATCTAGCGTAATAAATGCAACATAATTTGCACTTCTAGGTTCTGTTTATTTTGATTTAGACAAGTATAGCTCTCGCTATGGGAAACTCCATCCAATTCAGGCTGAAGTCCATAATATGGAAACAAGTAAATATAATTTTGAGGATTTTTGTCTCATTGATGACAGAGTCAGGTATGTTTAATTGTACTATCAGGCAGGGAAAACAAGAAGCACCCCATGGATTTTGCACTTTGGAAGGCTTCTAAGGAGGATGAACCTTGTTGGAAAAGCCCATGGGGAAATGGACGACCCGGATGGCATATTGAATGTTCTGCAATGGCTAGGCAGGTCCCACATATAAATAAATTTTAACAAGGATAATTTCTCAACTAGGTGACAATATTTTGTTCTTTCATTCATAGCCAGATATTTGGTAATCAGCTAGACTTTCACACTGGAGGAAGCGATTTACTATTTCCTCATCATGAAAACGAACTAGCACAGTCCGAAGCCTATCATTCTGTTTCCCAGTGGGTTAATTATTGGTTACATTCAGGTGCACTTTTGTTTTTCTAAATGATTTTTTTGTCTATAAAGTGTATTTAGAATTGCATGTGAATTACAAACTAAAGTTTCTCACTTTTTCCCAGCTATTTCTAGAAGTAAGATAAGTAAGTAATAATACAAATCTTTTTATAGGTCATGTGCACTTAAAAAATGAAAAGATGTCCAAATCACTGAAGAACGTAATCACTATTCAAGATTTGTTGTCAAGACACAATGCAAACGAATTTCGGATATTCTGTTTACGAAGCCATTATCGCAACAGTTAGTAAAAAAAAATGATTCCTCGTAAAGTGTAAAAAACACAGGAAATATGATAATCTATGCCGTACCATTTTTGGGTTTTAGACATGGAATATAAAGAAGAAATCTTTAATGAATCATCTGCCATTTGTAACAAATTCCAAGCATTTATTGGACAAGTGAAGGCTTACATGCAGGGTCAACTTCTGTGCAACTCATTAGACCGAAGCGATCTTTCGAAACGGCAAGTAGGCCTATAAGCAGTCTTTTATTTCCCAAAAATCAAAATGTTTTCCTAACAAATGTCTCATCTGAGAAAAATTACATTTTTAGATTAGAAGATTCTAGTGTGCAAATAAATAAAGCGCTGGCTGATGATTTTGACACTAATAGGGCCTTAGAAGCCATTCTCAATCTCGTGAGTCATGTTAACAAGCAATTTCAAAACAATGCAGAGGTAAATTGGACTTGATTATGTTATTGCAATGTGCTTTTGGCTTTTTTTGTATTAATATAAAATATAAATCTGTGCCAATTTACCAGGATTCATCTGTAAGGGACCCAGCCATAATTGGTGCAATTGGAAACCACGTTAATACATTCTTAAACAATCTTGGTGTCAATTTTCAAACGACTCAGGTAGGGAACATGCAAGAATTCAGGTGTTATTGAACCATTTTTTAAATGTGGTGTATGCACATTTTCAGGATCTCAAGTATGGTCATTTGGATAGCATTGTTGACAGTACTGTAAAATTTCGTAGTGAAATCAGAAGGCTTGCTATCCAATCCAAAGCAGGTATTTTAAAGAAGTGTAATTTATGACCTGCACTAAATGACAGCTAGTTCAAAAATTTGATTTTTTGTTTTTTCAAAACAGACCAGGAATTCGTTAATTCTCGCAAGGCAATGCTTGAAGCTTGCGATAGATTAAGGAAAGAGCTTAGCACTGCTGGTGTGGTAATAAAGGTGCTTACTAATATTATGCATTTGTTTTTCAGTTGATGATTTTAATTAAGAATTTGGCTAATTACCAATTAAATTTGTTTCAGGATCAGGGCAAGGAGTCTTCCTCCTGGGCTTTCGAATTTACAAAAACGAGTTAGGTTTATTTTATTTGTAAATATCATGCAAATAAATTTATTACCCAATTAAACAATAATTGTTATACTGTCAAGTATTTGGGAGTTTATATAACCAAAAACCACCATTTTAACGCATATTTTGAAAATGTGCGGAAAATGTAAAGGAAACTGTCTACGCAACTCTGGTACGCCCTATATTGGAATATTGTGCTGAAATTGGGTACGATTTCTTCCTCGATCCCCCCCCCCACCATTATGGCATTATTTGCTGACTGTAAGGTACTGAGTTGAATTGAATTGAACTTGCAAATTTAAGCTGGTCTGGATAGAGCATTTGATATTATTAAGAATTAAGAGTGATATAAAACGGAATTGAGAATCACAAAACGTTTCATTACATGTTCTTACATTTGCATAGCCCCTTGAAATGTTGTCCTGTCTAAAACCACACCAAATGATCCCGCCACAAGTGTGTAATATTAGCAGACGTTGATATGCGAATACAATGACGCTTGTGCTCGGTTGTAGATTCTGCATCTAATAAAGACGGGAAATTCAAATTTAAACATGCGTCAATAATTATTATAACCACATAACTTGTCATTAATTATGCAGGGTTACCACAGAAATTAAATTTTCATATTTCCCCTGAGCGATAAATTGACTCAATATTTTTTCAAACCGTTTGAGTTTTTCAAAAATCTTTGAAAAATGTTTTTGTAATTTGTATCAGATTTTTTTCCAACTAATTTAAATTTCTCGACATTAACAGTTTGTTCCTTTCAGGATTTTAATAGCGTTAATGAAAACCAATGCAATTAAAAGATTAGCTAATGAGCTAAATAAAACTTACTCATTATTATACTGTACTGATCAGTGACAAATTCCTCCATAATCTATATATTCCTCCAAATGCGTATATTTGCAGTATGAAATAGAAGAAAACAATTGATATTAATATTATGAAATTTGAAAAGGGAGTTAAGCTCCCACATTTTATACAAAACTGAAATGAACAAAACAAGTCATTAGCAAAGTTTTATAAAATATGTGTACATCGAGCCAATCGCGACCAACACATTTATGCAATTATTTCCTGTACGCGATTTTGGGAGAAAAACCAACATTAAAATCAATGACCATTTCAACTTAAATACA
>JAQGBW010001229.1:0-28144 GCA_034698625.1 Julus scanicus
TCAACTGAAATTTCAACCAATTTGGATAGAATTTATGAAAATATTTATGAATTTATGAAAAATATCTGTCCGTTATTTAAAGTATCCGCTATCCAGAGGGAATAACATGGATTGTCCTATATAAAAGGACTGGGACTGGAAAAAATGTCCATTATTTAGAAGTGTCCGTTATTCGGGAGTGTCCGGTAAGGGAGGTAAAACTGTATCGCAAATTTCGGTTCTAAAAGACAGAATTTCATGAAAAATTATCAAAACTCGTGAAATCCAACCTGTTTCTATTAAATCCGGACACACTTCCTGCAACATGGGCATCGCTTCATCGTCCAACTTGATGGCGGTTCCGTTATAATAACAATTTAGGTATTTTCCCGTGTTGGGTTCTTCTTGACAAGGGCCGTACCAAATGCAGTGGCCATCTTTGTTTTCTTGCTGCTGGAATTCAGAAATAAAACACAAGTTTTTATAAACATTTTCAAAATTACACGACAACGAACTTTTACGGCAATAAAACTTGAGCTATTCGAACGTCCGTAATCGTAAATTTACCAAATTTGTGATAAATGTCACTCGAGAATGTAGGAAATTAAAGATTCGGCGTGTTTCAGGGACCTACACCCTCGGAGGTTTTTACCAAAGGGGCCAAAGGTCGAGGGTCACGGGTCAAGGATCGCAGGAGGGTAAGGACACGGCGGGGCGGTGATGGAAAAAAAAGGCAAATTAACGATCATCATCATGAGTCGGTTAAATTTCCCTTTAATTTCACGACTTAATCGCCGTTAAATAAGCTTTAATTAATAAATTGGTGCTTTTAATTGGCACGAGAGACAAGACGACGTCATTTTGGAAATTGCTTAATGCTGCCTCTGATTAAAAATAACACGAATGGCCCTTCTCATTCAGAACGTTCGAAAATTGCAATGTTCTCATTCAGAATATTCTCATTCCAAATGTTCCAAATGCACGTTCTTGTTCCGAACGTTTATAATTCGAATGTTCTCATATTCTGATGTTCTCTATTTCGAATGTTCTGAATTCGAATATTCTCATTTTCTGGTGTTCTTAATTCCAAAGTTCTCATTCCGAATATTCTCATTTTGAATTTTTGTTCTTCTTAAATATTGAATGTCCTAAATTCGAGTTTCCTGATTTCCAACGTTCTCATTTTCTGGTGTTCTTATTTCGAATGTTCTGAATTTCCAAAGCTCTCATTTTCAGGTGTTCGTCGTTAATTCCAAAGTTCTCATTTCGAATTTCAATTCTTCGAATGTTCCGCCGAAGTCAAATATTCTCACTTTCTGGTGTTGTTAATTATAAGTTCCAACGTTCCCATTCAGAATGGTTTTATTTCGAATGTTTATTAATCCGAATATTCCATATAAATTCGAGTTTTCTTATCTCCAATGTTCTCATTTTCCATGCAGTGTTCTTAATTATACGTTCTTAATACGAATGTTCTTAATTGGAATATTCTCATTTTATGAGGTTCTTATTTCCAATGTTCTTAATTGGAATGTTCCAATGTAGAATGTTTGACATTCGAATTTTATATATTTGTATTGTTCTCAATTTCTGATGTTCTTAATTATATGTTCTCAACACGAATGTTCTTAATTGGAATTACCTCATTTTGAATTTCTGTTGTTCTTTTATCGAATGTTCTCATTTTCTGATTTCTGATGTAGAATGTTTGACATTCGAATTTTATTATTTGTAATGTTCTCAATTTCTGATGTTCTTAATCCTAAGCTCTTAATTCGAATGTTCTTAATTCCAACGTTCTCATTCCAAATGTTTTCATTAAAAAACATATTCACAAAGTTTTCTTAAATAGTTTAATAAAGTAATTAAATTTTTACACTAAGATCATACTGCTTTTTTAAAAAATTATTTGTACGAAAGTTTAAAAAAATGTTTTCACACAAAATGACTAATAAAATTATTGTTTTCACAAAAGTTTGAATATAAAAAATTGCAAATACTGCGTTAGAAAAAACGTTTTCACACAGGTTTGGATAAGAAGTTTGTTTAACATTTATTTATCATTAAGTAATTTATTCTACGCTGTAATTTGAAAAATGTAGATTTGATTTTGATTTTTTGTCAGACATTGAACATTGAACAATTGGCGTTTTTTAATGCACACTCATCATGAGGTTTTTTGAACTATTTTTTTCCTCCCAAGTCATCTTTTTGTTATCGAAGTGTTGTTTCAAAGTTGAATTCGTCAACTTGTTGCTCAATGTGTGAAACACGTGAATCGTCAATGTCACACGTGAATTAAAATTACAGATTAGATAACACCAATTTCTTATCTCGACTCTCATTCTTTGGAAAAACGTGATATTAAAAAATATATCGCGTGATACCGACATTTTCTAGTCTTCTTCCTCGACTACTTTTTAGTCACGTGACTTTAGAACACTCGTTGGAATGTTGGAAATTGGATGTGTTGGAAATGCTGTTACAGACATTGACAGTTGTTAGGAAATGAAAGTATTATTAGTTTTGTGCCCACTATAAAATTAATATTAAATTATATTTTCGTTATCTGGGTGTTAATTTTAAGGACCTTGTCGTTACTAGAATCTTATCAAAAGGTCAAAAACACAAAAATGTTCATCTGCTTTTTTTCTGATAAGTCGCACGTTTCTCGTTTTGATTCACAAAATAACGATCTTTGATCAGTTTTTTTTTTCATTTTGTTAAAACTTTCAACAACTACGTTATCAAACGCGTCATCTAATCCGATTAATTAATGCTCATTTGGATTTTCTCAATGACTACACCTATACAATTTAATCACAATTTAAATCCGATTACAGCTCGGATGAAATCCATTTCGTGACCCCATCAAGTAGTACGTGTATTATGTAATATTGTAAATTCTGCTTTTCTATTTGTGTTGAAACTTTTATTTCGAGACTTGTTTTTATTTGACTACTTTTTTTAAAACAAATTTTGGCAACGTTGACGAGAAAATCAAACAAAAAGTTTTTGTTGGCAGACGACTAAATTTCTATATTTAATTTCACTAATAAAGTCTTTGAAATCCTCTCAATGATATATGTATATAATAGATGTAGTATTTATAAGTCTAGTCTTGGCAAAGAAAACGCCTTCTTAAGCACTTTTTATTTCGAAGTAAACATTGTGTCATTGGGATAAGAAGCCAAGAATTAAAACTCGTATTTACTAGTCACAAATTTAATCGACATTTTCAAAAAAAGCAGGTTTCACATCGTATTTCAGCACTTATTTTATGTAAAAGTCGTTTGAAATGTCCAGAAATTTGAACATTTCCACTTGTCCCATTTTTCGATGTTTGGAACGTTCGGAATGAGAATATCAGAATAAGAACTCGTTTGAATATAAGAGTTTTCGAATACAAGAACATTTGAAATAAGAATATTAGGAATGTGAGCATTCGAATTTAGAACGTTCGAATTAAGAACACCAGAAAACGAGAACATTCGAATTAAGAACGTTGGAAAATAAAAATAGATTCGCAATGAGAACGCTGGAATTATATAAGAACGTTCCAATTAAGAACACCAGAAAACGAGAACATTCGAATTTAGAAACTTCGAAATAAGAAAATTCGATTTTAGAACGTTCTAATTTTAGTAAAGTATTTCAAAGAAAGCCTCTATATATAGTTGTGAAAATCGATATAAAAAGTGCCTCAAAGTTGAAACAAACATGAAAATGTTGTTGAAAAGTGAAATTTGGGGTCTGAAATTTGTTTTTTCAGACGTTTTGTAGCTTTCAAAATATCTTCATTTAGGTCAAGACAAACCAAATTGACGTCATTTGTTTGCCTGTGGTCATCGTAAATAGTCGAAAGATAGGTAATCTTGAAAAACTAGACAGAAAATAATCTTCAAGGATAATTTTTTTCAATTTTAGGGGAGGGGATTTTATAAAAAAAAACACAAAAACATGAAATTTGTTAGAAATGTAATTTAGTGAACGTCTTCAAATCTCGAAATACACGTTTCATCTTAGAAACAAACATTTTTATTAAAATGTAGTAATTGTTTACGATGTTGTCATTTCTATAAATTTCCTCTCATTTCTAAAAACATCAAAATCCTTGAAGTTTTCAAATTTGTCACAATTTTTGATGAAAAAATACGAATTTATAATTTTCTATATTGCAGTGGTTTTTTTTCCAAAATCACGGCACAGTGAATAAGGAGCTGAAATTGTCAGGGCACATTTTTTTTGTTTATCTCAATTTGTGTCCCTGATTTTTAAGTGTTTTATTGAAACAATGTTTCTATTTGTTGATGTGTCAGTCATTTAACAACTTGGTCAAAGATTGTGTGTCAGAAATGTCATCTTAGACCCACATTTTTAAATCGACCTCAATTTAAAAACAAACACAAAAACTGTCTCACATTTTCGTAAACACAAACTCAGAAAGTTTGCCAAAAAAAAAAAAACATGTTCTGGAAACATGTTTGACACACGAGTTAAGCGAGTTCATAAGTTAATTAAATGCCAAGATTTAATCGAGTTTAATGAAGTGAAAAAGTCATTGAATCTGAAATTTTGTCAAAATTAAAGACTCGACATCGGGGTCAAACGGGATATTAAATTAAAATTAATTTACTCAAATTAGACAAATTTCTACAAATTAACTAATTGTCGACTTATAACGGTCGTAAAAACCAACATTTTAGATACGAGACAGCCGCCATTTTGAAAATATGTGGACATTTTTTTTTTGAGAGCAAAAGTCCAAAACATGGGAAATATCTACTCAAGTATGTAAAAACAGGCTAGAAACTCCAAGATGGCCGCTTCCTACTTTTCAAATAAACACATTTCCAAGATGGCCACTTCCTAAAGCAACATATGACAGTTTTTAATGAAAACTAACATTTCCAACATGGCCGCTTCCAATAGCAACACAGTTTACAACAACAGCAATTACAACAGTGTATATTTCCAAGATGGCTGCTTTCTATGTATCTTTCAAATAAATATATCTCCAAGATGGCCGCCTTCCTATCTTTCCAATAAACATATTTTCAACATGGCCACTTTTTATCCCAACTCCTAATAATTTTAAATAAAAATATTTCTAAGATGGTCACCAACCTAAGCAACATCCAACATTTTCAATGAAAACGCCGCAAATATATTTCCAAGATGGCTACTTCCTTTGGCAACATTTAACAGTTTTCAAGAAAAACTATTTTCAAGATGGCCGCTTCCCTTCGCAATATCCAACAGTTTATATTTCCAAGATGGCTACTTCCTATCTTTCAAATAAATATATTTCCAAGATGGACACTTCCTATAGCAACATCTAACATTTTCATTGAAAACGGTGCAAATATATTTCCAAGATGGCTACTTCCCATTGCAATATCCAACAGTTTATATTTTCAAGATGGCCACTTCCTATCTTTCAAATAAATATATTTCCAGCATGGCCGCTTTCAAAAGCTCCAATGTTTTCAATAAAAACTGTAAATATATATCCAAGATGGCCACCTTCCTATCTTCACCAATAAACATAATTTCAACATGGCTACTTCCTATAGGAACATCTAACAATTAGCAATGAAAACTAAGATATTTCCAAGATGTCGTCAAACATTCCATTGTTTTTAGTGTTTATTTAAAACAAAACCTTGACTGAAAACAAGGCCATTTGTTTTTTATGTAACTACGAAAGACCTTCACTTTGAGATGTAAAAAAACCCTCCATTTTTTTGTAACGCAGGTACGAAAAATGTGACAATCGAACGTCACATCAAACAATTAATTTCGAAAACAATCCAAAAAGTTTCCTCGCGTCGTGTTTCAAATTAATTTCGAAACAAGTTTCTTCAAACAATCCAATGTTTTAAATTTCAATTTTTCATATTTTTAACGAATATTTTTCAAGTAATTTGTTTTATTTCGATATCACACAAAAATAGATAAAAAAAAAATAGAAATTTCGCGATAAAAAAAAAAAAGGATGACGAACCAAATATTCAAACATTTGATGTTCTCAAAACACTCCTCATTGCAAAATGCAAATACAGGAAATGCTATTTTTTGTCCAGCGAATTAACCACAATTCGAATTCTAACCACGAGTCCATAATACCAGCCACCAGCAACCAATAACATCACGAGTCTATTAATAAACCAGTTCACTAACCACGTTCTTCAAACACTAAACACCTGACTCTAATATTAACCACAACATCAATACTAACAAAACACTAACCACAACACTAATCGTGACTTTTTCAACACTAACCACAAGCATAGTGCTAACCACATCACTAACCAAGTTTCTAAAACACTACTCGCATTACTAACATGTCTTTTCAAACGCTAACCACAAGTGCTAACCACATCACTGTTTTTGTAACAATAACCACAACACTAATCGTCATTTCAAACACTAGCCACAAGTGCTAACCACATCGCTGAAAGTGTTTTTTCTAACACTAACCACATCACTAAA
Source organism: Julus scanicus (assembly GCA_034698625.1). Lineage (NCBI taxonomy): Eukaryota > Metazoa > Arthropoda > Diplopoda > Julida > Julidae > Julus > Julus scanicus. The sequence continues at coordinate 6,475 of JAQGBW010001229.1, forward strand.
AGTGTCTTTTCAAACACTAACCACATCACTAAGTCACTAACCATGTTTTTTAACACTAACCACATCACTAATCATGTCTTTTCAAGCAATAACCACAAGTATAATGCTAACCACATCACTAACCATGTTTTTCCACTAACCACATCTAACTACAACTGTTGTGCTAACCACATCACTAACCATGTTTCTGAAACAACCACATCACTAAAAGTGTATTTTCAAACACAAACCACAACTATAGTGCTGACCACATGTCTTTTCAAACACTAGCCACAAGCGCTAACCACATCACTAAAAGTGTCTTTTCATACAATAACCACAAGTATAGAGCTAACCACATCACTAGCCATGTTTTTGAAACAATAACCACAACACTAACCGTGTCTTTTCAAATACTAGCCACAAGTGCCAACCACATCACTAACCAAGTTTTTCTAACACTAACCACATCACTAACCAAATTTCTTAAACAGTAAAACCACATATCGAACACTAACCACATGTTTGCAGCACACTAAGCACTAACTACCACTAACCAACACTAACCCCATGTCTCTAATATTAACCACAAGTTCAATTACTAACCACATATAGGCTCTATAACCACGTATAATAACACTAACCATTTTTGTAAAAACTAACCTTTTAAAACCTCGTAAAACTAACACATTAACAACCCCTGGCATTGGGTGTGTTGGCACTTCAACCGTTAGTTAGTTAGTTAGTTTAACTAAAACACAAATTCCAATTAGGTCGAAACACATTTTGGCATTCGTTAAAAGTTTTGAATTTCACTAAGACAAACAAAAAAAGAAAAAAAAAAACATTTTAAAAGGTTAGTAAAACAGGTCAAGAAAAATATTACGAACAACAGTCTCGCTCTTCCGAAATTTAATAATACATTTCGGATAATTGGGACGATGGATATTAGGGACATTAAGAAAAACACAGCGGCATCAGAAAGAAAAAAAAATGAGGTCATTTTCACCAAAAATAAAAATTCATCATTCGTGAAAATAACTAAAAATTAGGTCGAAAACAATAGAAAACATTATGCAAAAATATTATTTTACGATTTCTGGATTTTAATATTTTGCATTTCAATAAAAAATGGAGGAAAATTCCTCAAAATCTAAAGCCGAATAACAGCACCGGTTTACCACGATTTTAGCTATTAAGCGCGGTCACGAAATGGCTGAAATTCGGATAAAATCCACAGAAATCGAATTTCAGCTAGGATGAAATCCATTCTGTGACCGTAGCGAGTGAAAGTTCACTAATAAAGCACCTAATAAAGAACTGTCACAAAAAAGCGAATGTTACCACAATTTTTTCCATTTATCACAGTCACGAAATGGCTGAAATTCGGATAAAATCCACAGAAATCGAATTTCAGCTAGGATGAAATCCATTCTGTGACCGTAGCGAGTGAAAGTTCACTAATAAAGCACCTAATAAAGAACTGTCACAAAAAAGCGAATGTTACCACAATTTTTTCCATTTATCACAGTCACGAAATGGCTGAAATTCGGATTAAATCCAAAGAAATCGAATTTCAGCTAGGATGAAATCCATTCCGTGTCCACAGCAAGTAAAAGTTCACTTAAGTCACTTATCTAGCCCTAATTAAGCACCGTCCCAATAAACCGAAGTTTACCACCATTTTATCCAGTTAGCACGGTCACGAAATGGCTGAAAATCGGATAAAATCCACTTAAAAATCGGGTTTCAGCTAGGATGAAATCCATTCCGTGACCACCGCAAGTAAAAGTTCACTGATAAGTCGCCTATATGACCCTTTACGAACCGAAGTTCACGATTTTATCCATTAAGCACGGTCACGAAATGGCTGAAATTCGGGTAAAATCCACTGAAATCGAATTTCAGCTAAGATGAAATCCATTTCGTGACCGCAGTTAAGTATAAATTTGACCGCATTTCGGTCATCCTTGAAAATCTCATTGAAATGAATTTAAGTTTCCTTTTTCCTTTTTCAAACAATGAATAAAAATGAGTTGAAATTAAAAAGTTGCAAAATTTGCGACGGAAATCCATTTAATTGAATTCATCACGCAATTTAATATAAACTTAGGAAACATTTTAAAAAGGTTTTGAAAACCAACAAAACTAACGATTGTTAAAGAAAACATAATTATCCAACTTTAAACCAAAATTAGACACGAACTTGTTTCACGAAACAAAGTTTCCGCAAACACTTAACACATATTTGAAAATATTGAAAAATATCGCAATTTCACCACTTTTTTAATGTTTTTGGCCCAGAAAAATTCCCAAAACTTGCTAAAAAGTTGTCTGAAATCAGACGCAGATCAACAATGAGGTTATTAAACATTGAAAATTTCCATAAATTATTAACGACTTGGAAAAACATTAAAAAAGCCATTAAATTAAAGCATACTTAATATTCAAATCACGGTGAAAATTTAAATTACGACATTCAAGGTGTATATATTTAATAAGTTATGCAAAGTAAACCTGTCTAAATGAATAACCTCTCTAAAAGCATATTTTTCACAGGTCAAGCAAGTTTAGACAGGTTTTACTGTATTAAGTAATCCAATGTTGCATAGGCCACAATTTAAAGATAGTTTTTAGTATACTAAGTTTAGTATTAAGTAGTCTATAAGACGTAACTTTGAGCATACTAACGAAAGTTTTTAGCGCACTAACGTTAGTATTAAGCAACCAAAGGTGTTATAGTTTAGTTTTGAGAATACCAAGTAGAGTTTAAAGCGTACTAAGGTTAGTATTGTGTAATCTGTGTCTATATAAGTTAATTTTCAGCATACTAAAGATAGTTTTAGTATACTAAAGCTAGTATTAAGCAGCCTAAGGCTATATAGGTTACTTTGAGCATACTAAGGTTAGTATTACGTAATCTGTGTCTATACAAGTTACTTTGTAGCATACTAAGGATAGTTTATAGCATACTAAGGATAGTTTGTAGCATACTAAGGATAGTTTGTAGCATACTAAGGATAGTTTTAGTATACTAAGTAGAGTCTGTATCGTACTAAGGATAGTTTGTAGCATACTAAGGATAGTTTTAGCATACCAAGTAGAGTCTGTATCGTACTAAGGATAGTTTGTAGCATACTAAGGATAGTTTTAGTATACTAAGTAGAGTCTGTAGCGTACTAAGGATAGTTTCAGTATTACGTTATCTGTGTCTATAGACAAGTTACTTTTGAGCATACTAAGGATAGTTTTAGTATACCAAGTAGAGTCTGTATCGTACTAAGGATAGTTTGTAGCATACTAAGGATAGTTTTAGTATTACATAATCTGTGTCCATACAAGTTACTTTTGAGCATACTAAGGATAGTTTTAGTATGCTAAGTAGAGTCTGTATCGTACTAAGGATAGTTTGTAGCATACTAAGGTTAGTATCAACCAATTGAAGGCTATATAATGTTAGTATTAAGCAACCTAAAGTGTTATAGTTTAGTTTTGAGTATACCAAGTACAGTTTTTCAGCATACTAAGGATAGTTTGTAGCATACTAAGGTTAGTATTAAGTAATCTTAGTTGATAAAGGTTACTTTCGAGCATGTATAGGCCTACTAAGTGCAGAAATACGAGTCAAACCACGTAATTTACGTTTTACCGGTCAGAATGGGGGTCATTCGGCTAACTTTCGGTTATGTGGGTCAATCTGTTTACTTCATTGAAGCATTTAATTCTCGTAATATTAACTAATTTCCGCCTTTTAGTTTCAAAAATACTAACTTTGGCATTCCATTTACAATTTATGTTACGTTTATAAAGTTCATAAACTCTTTATTTTTCTTCCTGCAGGAAACGAAAGTTTCAAGGACATTTCCTTCCTCCTTTTAAACAACAGTTTCATATCTTATTAAAAACACAAATCCCACTCTTTAATAAACGGAAATATGTTTAAAAAAACAAACTAATCGGTTAGGCTTAACTAGAATTGGAATTACGCAACAGGTACGTTCCAAGCTAGGCCTAACGAAATTGGAATATTTCAAGTTTTATTGCCATTTTCACTTCGTTTTACGCAAAATTTTCGCCTATTTACTCACCGGAAACCTTCATTATCTTCAAACTAGAGTTAACTACGGTTTAGTTAACGTAAAATACGATAGAACTTGCTATTTAAGCCTAACTACGACGGAACGTTGAATGGAACTGGGCGTTCCAAACTAGGCCTAACGACGATCGAATTCCTCAAGTATTTACCCCAGTTTTCGGTTGTTTGACACCGAATTTTGAATATTAACTCACCGGAAACCATCATTAAACATCTAACCATCGTTAGCTACCGAGCAATACGATAAAACTATAGTTAACTAGTATTTTAAACAAACTGTGATGGAACGCCAAATGGAACAGGGCGTTCCAATCGAATGTTCCAAACTAGGCCTAACGACGATCGAATACCTCAAGTATTTACCCCAGTTTTCAGTTGTTTGACACAGAATTTGGAATATTAACTTACCGGAAACCTTTTAAAATTATCTAACCTTCGTTAATTAGTCTTAAATCACCGGTAAAGGCGATAAACTAGTCTGTTAATCCAAACTGCGATGGAACATTTTGGAACTGGGCGTTCGATTTGAGCGTTCCAAACTAGGCTTAATGTCGTTCGAATACGTCCGAATACCTCAAGTATTTACCTCTATTTTCGGTTGCTTAACAACCGAATTTTTAGTATTTATTGGCCGGAAACCTTAGCTACATCATAATTCGCGGTTAAATTGGACAAAAACTAGTTGTTTACAGCAAACTGCGCCTGAACTGGGCGTTCGAAAGTAGGCCTAACCGAACGTTCGACTATCTCGAGTAGTTTTCAGTAAAATACAGTATAATTTTACGTAATTTACTCACCGTATTGGCGGCTGCAGCGACGGTGGCTAAGCTCCACATAATAAATAAGGCTAAACAGTGTAAATTCATGGTTATTTTCCTTAGTTTCCACCTCCCGTTCCTGTTCGAAATCCCGTGTTCGCAGGTAGACATTTTATTTCGCGGTCCCGTCTTGCGATATGAAATTTTGTCGTCGTTTTTTTCTTTTGCTCTTCTTCCGTCCTCGCGAAACAAGAGCTCACGAATGAACGACGTCGAACGAAAGTCACGGATTAAAAAGCGCTTGTCGCCCTTGTCTTATCAAAGGGATCGATGTGTTATTTAAAACAGAAAAAACGAAATGAAAAAAAGACGAAGAAGGAGCGGCCTAAACCCCCGAGATGATTAGTAACGGCCTCCTCCTACAAACGACAAACAACAACGAATGACGAATTCAATGGCCTGACGATTTTTAGGCCATTGCGTCATCTATGACGTCTTCTTTATTATTAACATCTCAACTATTTTAGCGACGGCGGCGACACCTGGAACGATTCAACGTAAGCCGGAAGCCGAGTTATGGTTAGCCGAAAAATCAGCTGTAAAGCGATGGTTACTACTTACTAAGCGATGGTTACATATTGTAAGCCGATAAGCCAAGCGAATTTCTTCGGCTGTCGATGTGATTTTTAACTAAAACTGGCACGATTAGCTCACATTGTAAGCTATCAGCTCATTAAAAGTTAGCTTACAACTTAATGACAGAACAAGCTGATAGCCGACAGAAAGTAAGCCGAATTGGTAAATTGGCAGTGCAATGTCAAACAATGAGAAACATAACGTAAGCCGTCAGACTATTGAAACTGCGATTCCAAAATAGGTACGATTGGCTCACATTGTAAGCCATCAGCTCATTGAAGTAAACTTTTTACTTGGTGGCAGATCGAGCTGATAGCCGACAGAAAGTAAGCCGAATTAAAAAATCGTCAGTACAATGTCAAACAACGAGAAACAACGTAAGCCGTCTGACAATAAAAGTTGCAAGTATGGAATTGGCGACAGAACGTAACCCAATAGCCGGTGAACGACGCCCTTTGCTAACTAGCGCTGAATGCCGTAAGAAGGTAAGCCGAATATGTAAAAATCTGAAAGAGCGCCATCTAGCATCCAAACACGATTGGCAACGGCGCTTTAGCTTAAAACGGGTTTATAGAGGCGCCAAATTCAAATTTTCGTTTAAATTTCGCTAAAATTATACGAATAACGTTCTTTTACCGTCGTAAGCAGCTAAAAATGTGTGCTTTCTGCATTTCCAGAGTACGAACCTGGATAATAAAGCTAAACCTGTCGATAAAACAGTAAAAAGAAAAGCATTTTTGAATTTGGCAGAATAATGTCTGCTAACCAATGAAATTTTTGGTGTTGAAATCGTTGAGGATAAAAGTGATAAAACGTGAAAATGCAGTTTGTTGTGCGGAGATCAAGGTCGAGAGATGTGAAATTGTACGATCGATAGATGACAACTATATCATTTGGCCTCGTTGTTGAAATCTGGATAAATAGGGTCATCGTAGAAAACTCTTCACAAACGTGTCAAACATGAAGTAAATTACTTAAATTTCAACTCCAAAATTTGTCTTCAGTTCACCTAAATAAAGAGTAAAAAATGTGTAAGTATATACAGCTGCGTGGCATTTAATCAACACTTTTATGATTCCGCCTTCAACATTTTCAAGATTATTTAGGGTGTGGTTCTGCAGTTTTATATGAATTTCGCATGGCCAGATTTTTGAGGTGCCCAATGTATTCAATTGCGGTTATCAATGTTCAATATTCTAGGGAGTTGGTCGATTTTTAGAGGAAATTTAAGACATGGTCGATTTTTGGAGTAAAACATTGAATTGGAGGTTTAGGTGTCTAGAGTTGGCCAGATTTAACAATAAAATGGAATTAGGTGGCCAAATTTTGGATGAAAATTGTGACAAGACAGAATTACTTGTCTACAAGTGGCCAGATTTAACAATAAAATTTAATAGATGGTCGATTTTTGGAGTAAAACGTTGAATTGGAGGTTTAGGTGTCTAACGATGGCCAGATTAAACAAGAAAACAGAAATATGTGGCCAATTTTTGGAGAAAGTGGTGACAAGACAGAATTAGGTGTCTACAGGTGGCCAGATTTAACAAGAAAATTAAAGACATGGTCGATTTTTGGAGTAAAACGTTGAATTGGAGGTTTAGGTGTCTAGAGGTGGCCAGATTAAACAAGAAAATAAACAGGTAGCCAATTTTTGGAGGAAAATTTTGACAAGTCAGGATTAGGTGTCTACGGGTGGCCAAATTTAACAAGAAAATTGAAATAGATGGCCAATTTTTGGAGGAACTTGTGGCATGACAGTCAAGTGTCTAGGGTTGGCCAGATTTAACAAGAAAATAAAAAGGTGGCCAATTTTTAGAGGAATACAAACCACCACTAGCCCTTTTGTGGCAAAAACCACTGTTCTTTATCAGCCACCGCACTAACCACTGTCAACATTTAGATCCGCAACTTGGAGGCACATCCCAAGGGCAGCCGCAACAACCGCAGTACGGTGGTCAACCCAGTGCCCCACAACCGCAACAATACGGTGGTCCAGGAACGTACGGTCAACCGCAACAAACTCAATACGGCGGTCAACCCGGAGCACCGCAACAGCCGCAGTACGGTGGTCAACCGGGGGCACCGCAACAACAGCCGCAGTACGGCGGTCAACCAGGTGCACCGCAACAACCACAACAGCCGCAGTATGGCGGTCAACCGGGAGCACCGCAACAATACGGCGGTCAACCGCAACAGTACGGCGGTTCTGGTGGTTACGGCCAACCGCAACAACAGCAGCAGTACGGTTATGGTCAACCGCAGCAGCAGCCGCAATACGGCGGCCCAGGGGGTTACGGTCAGCCGCAGAATCCAGTATCGAGTATCGATCCCGAGACCATGTCGTGGTTCCAAGCCATCGATGCGGACAGATCTGGGCAGATCACAGCCGCGGAACTCCAACAGGCCCTAACCACCGCTGACTGGTCATCCTTCAGCTTGGACGCCTGTAAACTGATAATCAGTAAGCGGTTAAAAATCCACAAATGCTTACTCTCGGGTTCGTTTTAACAGTTATTTGTATTTTTTCCGCAAACAGAAATGTTCGACCGCAACCACAGCGGCACCGTGGGCATCGACGAGTTCCAAGCGGTTTTGAACTACATCAAGCAGTGGCAAAGCGCGTTCGTGCAGTTCGACCGCGACAGGTCCGGATTCATCGAACAGCAGGAACTGCATCAAGGTGAGAACTGGCGGAAACCACGGACAAATGCGGAAATAAGTTTAAAAGTACCGTACTTTAGCCATCTGTACTCTTGTTTAGTTCCGGATCGTTTAGGACGCTTGACCGGTTTATTTCTAGAGTACTCGTCCAAGTTCCGAGTTTTCTTAATTTTAAATTTTAAGCTTTCCCAGTTTATATTCCCGAGTACTCGTGACTTGTCAAGTTCCAAACTTTATAAATTTAAAATTGTAGGCATTTTCCCAGTTCGTATTTCAAGTACTCGTCAAGTTCCGAGTTTTAAAAATTTCCAGTTTTAAAAAGCTTTCCCAGTTTATATCTCGAGTACTCGTCAAGAGTTTTCCTAATTTAAAATTGCAGGCAATTTTCCCAGTTCATACACCAAGTACTCGTCAATTCCGAGTTAGTTTAGGAAAATTTCATTTTAAATATAGAGTACGGTACTCGTTAAGTTTGAAGTTGAGTAACCGCATTAACATTTCTGTTTTCAGCGTTGGGCGTGATCGGTTACCGTTTGTCGCCCGAGTTCACGTCCGTACTCGTGAGTAAGTTCGACAGCAAGAACAAAGCTCGTATTTCTCTGGACAGTTTCTTCATGATTTGCATCCAACTTCAAGTTTACACTCAAGCGTTCCGAGTGAGAGACACTCAAGGCAGGGGACAAATCAGCTTAAATTACGACGAGTTCATGATCACCGTCTTCCAAGCGCTGGTTTAAAACTCACATTTATGTCAACGGCCAAAATTCTATGTATAAATAAAAAGTTATTAAAGTTAGGGAAAGTTCATGTTTGCAATCATTTCAAGGAGTTGCCGAGTATTTCGGAGTTTATATTCTTGGAATCACCATTTCACAAACATTGTTACCAACATGGGGCCATTCAAAAATTATGACACACCTAGGGGGATGGTTCTGTAATGTGACATCACACAATCAAAATTATTTCAAACCGGAAAAAGATATGCGGTAAAATTTAATTTCATTAACATTTGAAATTTTGAATAACAGTTGGGGAAAAAAAAGACTCGGGTCCTGTTTAAAATTAAGTTTTTTTTTAATATTTTAACAAATAAAATTATAAAAGAATATAGAATTATTAAAAAATTGGGTTTTTGTCATCATTATGGATGGAGTGTAATAAAATTTGTGACAATTGTGACAAAGGAGGGAGGGGGAGGGGGGTGTTTAAAAACAGACAAAAAGTGTGACATAATTTATGGATCATCCCATTTGAGTCCTGATTAAAATTAAGTTTTTTAATATTTTTAAGTATTTTAACAAATAAAATTATGAAAGAATATAGAATTATTAAAAAATAATGGGAGGGAGGGGGAGAAGTAATCAACGGGTTGTGACATCATTATGGATGGGGTGTAGTAAAATTTGTGACAATTGTGACAAAGGGGTGGGGGGTGTTTAAAACATATTTGGCGATGGCCCTAACTCTCGTACGTACGCTGTAGTTCCCAAGGTTACGGAACAAATATGAAAACCATAGATATTTTTTTTAGTCCGAAACAACAATCTTATTATTTCGTTTTAGCTATTAAGAAATCTATCATTTCAGGTAGACGAACCTTTATTTTATCCCTCGGAGGGACCTTCGCCACGAATTTCAGGGTTTGCGTATCCGTAAAAGCGAGTATCGGAACAATCGCATATCGCGTTCGTCGATGCGTAACTTTCGTTCTGATTGCATATTCGAGTTTGAAATCTAGAAGTCAAACCGAGAGAAACAATAACACGACATTTACATTAATCGCACGGCTGAATATCCGAGGGCCCGAGGAGGGGGGAAAAGGTCCTAAAACCCTCTCATTGGTCAAAATGGAAACGTGTTACCGTAAAAACCGCTCCGATAATCCGCAAATCGTTTTCTTATCCCATCGACTCCAAGCTTGCCGACGACGATAACGCGTTTTCTCTACTTTCTGTAAAGACCAAAGAAATTTCGTAAAAATAAGGTAAGAAAGTTTTAATATCTTTATTAATAACTAATTTTATATAAGAAATCTAATGAAATATTCTACAGATTTTTAAAGATTAAGATTTCTTTAAATTTGAATAATTTTAATGGAAAGTTGGCAAAATTACATATAAAACATTGAAATTTGATTAAATTTAACGGAAATTTAGTCAAATTGACAGAGAAAGTTTAAAACAAGTGGAAATTCAAGATTTAATAAATAAAATCAAAAGATTACTTTAAATTTGAAGAATTTATTTGAAAATGTAGAAATAATTTTGATAAAATTTAATGGAAATTTGGCAAACGATGCTGAATTTTGATAAAAAAATTAAGCGGTAAGATTTTTAAAACATTAGAAATTAATTAATATTTTATAGGAATTGAATAAAAATAATTTTAAAATAAATAAAAATTAATCCATGTATTTCTTTAGATTTCAATATTTTAATGAAAATACTGCAAATAAAACGATAAATTTTCATAAAATTGAATTCTTAAAATGAGGAGGTTTTTTGGGGTTTTTGTAATTTAACATTACATTTTTATGAAAATTTTCTTTAAAAAAGAAAGTTTTTCATTCAATTTTATCAAATTCAATTTTTTAAATTTTAGCGAAAAATTGCAAATAAAACGCTGAATTTTTGATAAAATTAAAACTGCAAAGACTTTAGAAAAATAATAAATATTTTAGAAAGATTACTTCAGATTTAAATTTTTTGAATTAACAATAAAATTTTGATAAAATTGAATCAAATCTTTTAAAAATGACTAATATTCTTTAAAGATTTTTTTAAATTTTAATTATTTCATATAAAAATTCATCTAGACTAAAATAATTCAAATCAAAAATATTAAATAAAACATTGAATTTTGATAAAATTGAATGAAAAACTTTAAAAAATGTTAACTTAATATTTTTTAAAGATTCCTTCAGATTTTAATTATTTGAATAACAATTTTAATATCTATTTCGATGAAAATTGTAATGAAAATTTTAATAAATTTGTAATATTAAATTACAAAATCCCAAAAAAAATCCCCGTTTTGAGAAACATTTAAAAAAATGGCTGAATTTTAGGAAACTAGATTATAAAACGCAAATGTACGAGTAGGCAAATAATAATTTGATTAATACATACTTTTAAATAAAATAATTCGTAAACAAAGACGTTTGCAGGCATAATTTTTGAGATTTAACGCCCTGACGGATGACATTTACCGTTTAAAGCCGCTATCCGAAGTAGTCCGAGATGTCCATCCGCCTTTCCGTCCTAACCGCGGTGACCCTGTTGGCGGTCCTTTGGCTGGCCTCCACGTCTTCGGCGGTCCGTCTTCGCGTGTGCCTCAAAAACTGCGCCCAGTGCGAGCGTCTCTACGGCGTCTACTTCGAGGGCCAGCTGTGTGCCGAAGCCTGCGTCCAGTTCCAGGGAAAGTTCACGCCGGATTGCAACGACATCGCATCCGTACAACCTTACTTGAACGGCAACAACTGATGGACAAATAACAATAAATAAATACAACTATTACGATAATATTTGTCGCTTTTGGTTTTGTGGGGTCTGAAAAAAAAAAAGGTCCTAAAAAAGTGGATGCTTTGGGACAAGTCGGAATTATTTAACTCGCGAAGAAACCCTCGAAAAGTAGGGACCCGAGTCATTTTGTTGGATTTTTTAGCGGGGAAAAGGTCCAAAGCCGCTGCCGAACCTCTTATTATCGTAATGTTCACTTCAAAAGCATAATAACTCCATTGGCCCAAGTTAGTCACAGAAACCTCCGAAAAGTAGGGACCTAAGTAAGGAATGTGCCCTGGTCCAAAGTTAGACCAAGAAAATTTAGCCCTATTTAGCCAAAGATAGCCTCGAAAAGTAGGGACAAAGTCCTTTTGTTGGATTTTTAGCAGGTAAAAAGTCCGAAGCAGCTGCCGAACCTCGTATTATCGCAATGTTCACGCAATCTCATCGACATTTTTTGGGGCATTTCATAGCGGTCCTTTGCGATTCCCGAGAATATTTATCAAATACGGCGAAACATTTTTCTTCTCTGCGCCCCACGAACGCAAAATAGTCATCAGTACCGAACCTAGTTAAAGATAAATGTAAATATCATTTCACAAAATTAACAATCGTAATCATAATTAGTTTTATTACTGTTTTGTTAAATTAATTTGTACCAGTTCACTAATGCGTTACATATTAAATAAAATACGACAAAAAATCACACAATGTTGTTCACGTGAAACAAAAACGTACGCAAAATTTCTTACAATTTCTGCTTATCTTGAAGCAAAAAATGAAGAAATTTATAAATACCCGAAAACAAGGCCAACTGCGCCAATTTAATTACTTAATCGCATTTGGTTTCGAAACTAAGTTCAATGGCAGTTGAAGGCCGACGATGAAAACCGATATTTTGTCTAGATTAATAAATACTTTGTTTTTTTCCGTCTGTCGGGATTATAAACTGCAGCCTGAGTTATGATTGCTACGAATATCTTTTTCGACCCTCGTCTTCACCAAAAACCGGGGGATTTGTTGTTCGACCCGTGTCCGCGCGCTCATCAGTTTCGCCGAGGGACCTGAAAAGAGGTAACGGTCCAGGTTAAGCTCGGTATTCAATACTTACTTTAAACATTTATAACAAGAGTGCCATAAAATGTGGATACTTTGAAACTAGGGCGCTTTGGGACAAGGGAGGATAATTTTAGGACAGACATAATTTTGGTCATTTCACACCGACTCAAAGTATCAGCCTAAAAATATCCACATTTTACGCTACATCGAGGTAAAGAGTTAGTTACCGAGGAAACGTCGAATGGAGGCGGCCTTGCTGCAGTCGGGGGTCGAAATGCCAAAAGTCTGAAGGCATTGTTCCGCACATTCCTGTCCGTGAAAAAATTCTCCGTACATCTTCTCGCACTGGCCGCAATTCCTGAAACGTTTTTTTTAAAAGCCGCGTTTAGACTCGGTTCGCTCGTGTTTGAGGAAGTTATTTTCCAGTCACATGTTTCTTACTGAATGCACACGCCGAGGATGCCACCGGCCGTCTCGGAAGAATCGACGACGAGAGAAGACAGCAGGAGGACCGAAGAGACTGCGGTGGCGCAAAACGACTTCATCTGATCTGGAAATACGAAATTTGCACTTTAATATATCAATTATGCAGACATTTAAAGCAGTTATCTTCAAACTGCTTCAAATAGAAGCTAAATGAACTCTTGAACCGGACTTTTAAAGGTTTTTGAACCCTTTTTATCTATCAAAAGCCAAGTGGAAAGTTTTAATTTAAATTATTTGTAATATAAAAAACTTGCATGTAGGGATCCTCTAAAGCAATGTTTTTCAACAGAAGTGGTGTGGAATTTTCCGATAGGTTAATTATGTACCTTTAATATACTCGTTTTTATTATAACATCAGAAATGTTCGCCATAAAGCAGATTATGTCATTCAAAACGCGATATTTTCAAAACTACAATTGTGAAAATTATAGAAAACGACGTGGTTCAAGTATTTTGGATCTATATTCAATGTGCCGTGCGAAATTTAGCGACATTTATTGTGCCGCGAGTTTAAAAACTGTTCAAAAGCATTCTCTTCATTTCAGAAAGATCCAAATTGCAAGTTTTGTTACAGCCATCATTAAAATTATGTAATTCAAGTAAGAATATTAATAATTCTTGATTATTTCAGAGAATTAGTTCACAATTTTACAATATTCAGTTTATTTTCTGATGAAAATCGTCGAATATCCATTAAAAAGTAAATGCGGCAAACATATTTTGATGAAGTGAATTGAATATTTAAACAAAAATAACTCCTCGATAATTCAGACAACAAGCTTTGGACCGTTTTCAAAACTAATACTTTTGAAAATCCAAAAAGCAAAATGTTACTGTTACTCACCGATTAAACCAATTAAATCCAGATGAAACCCAAAGGAAGAAGGCGAGTATGCTCCAAACACGTCAAAGTTAACGGATTGTTTGAGTATGCTCCGCATTACCGTGTTTCCTCGGATATTTTCCAGTGACGTAACAAAGCCGTGGGAAAAACGATCCTCCAATCGGGATCGGTCCTTTGAATCGAGTTTCCCATTATTCCTCTCTGCAGGATGGCAAGGTTTCTAGATTAAATTCAAAAAATGAAAAAACACGGTAACAAACGAAATGACACGAAACCAAAACCTGACATACCGAAAACATACTTTTCCATTACAACGATCGAAGTGGTTAGTATCCCGTGGCACGGCCCTGAAAAAAACAAAACAGAAAAACTACCTCTGCCGCAGCATCGGTATTAGGTATTAGATTTAAAAAGTAAGAAAAGGATACGCGGGAGATCTCTCGATTTCTTTGGACAACCGAGATTGATTAATGCGAGCTCTTCTGATGTCGACGGATGAAAAACGCCAAATAAAGACTTAAAAGACGATTAATAAATATTCATTAAAAAGTAAATGCTACGAACACAGCTTGGCACTTTAAAGTGCTAGCCTAATGGACTCTTTTAGCTTTTTTCTTCCTGGAAACTAGTTTTTTAAGTAATAGTGTGGGTAGTTCTCGGGGCCCTTTAAGCCGATTGTTATTTTCAAACGCTTACCCAAGAAAAAAACAACCCATTTTAATTGCAATTTATTGTAGTTTCAACACATTAACATTTATAAAAACGTTGTTTTTTTCTACTCCTGCGCACTCGGGGTTGGATTAATCGAAGGGGCCTTAAGCTTACCAGACCACCGAGTAAGGCTCATATCAGGAAATAATTAAACAGATACGGGCCCCTACCAGAATAAGATTAAATTATAGAAAAGGCCCATAGACAAGCCAAGAATGAATAATACTAAGCAGGTCAGGATTAAGATAAGGAGTCTTCGGGCCCCTTATTCACATGACAGGCAATACATACAGATACAGGAAAATCTAAATAAGGCCTTTAAACTCTCCTTTATCAATCCTACACATCAAAAACATTTTAATAAACCTAATAATTACCATATTTTAAAGTTTTCTTGATACACACGTATAACAAACAACTTTATATGTAGACATTTTAGCAGAACACCGTGTTCTGTTTTTCAATGGAACGCACGTGAGGAAGTTCCACATGAAAAACCAGAACTCTGCATTCTTAATCTAGAATCTAGACTGTCAGAATTACTAACTAAAACGACTGAAGTTCCCACAAAGCTTAAAAAAATATACTGCAAAAATCTTCACACACGTTTTCTTGAAGTTCTTAACTAAAAACGTTATAAAAATTAGGTCTTCACACAGTACAAAACACATCGTTAATTCATCGTTCCATAGAACACAGCCACGCGAAGCTATTCCAATCGTGGAATATTCTAGAACAAAATTGCGTTCTAGAACGTCAGAATTCTTAAAATGGCAGCCATATTCATATGCATACTTAATTTGCTCCAGTTTTTTAACTTGTAAGGTTAAAAATACAGATTTTTTTCTAGAAATTTTATCAAATCAATCACAATTAACTGTTTCTAGTCTCATTTCAGAAAAAACTGGAAAAACGCAATTTCAAGACTAAAAACAGAAGTTCCATTCATCAAGAAGGCAAGTTAAGGTTTTTAACTAAAAAAACCCCCAAAAAAACAATACCTATAATATTCATTCAATTGCAATATGGGTTTTCAAAAATGTTCAAACCATAGGATGCAATCGATGTTTCAACCTACAGTTATTTTCAAACTCATATTTACAAATATAATAGGTACGTATTTATGTTTTGATTCATTTTGCTTCAATGCATTTTGAACGAAAATTATATTTTGATATACATTTTGGATACTCTATCAAAAAAAATCAATAAAAGCAGTCCAAAGACGTGAAAAAAGTATGTCTGCACATCCCTGCATAAAAAATACACTAAAATAAGTTAAAAATCGGATTTTAAATACAATAACTAGATTTTAACTAACAAAAAATCTAAATAGCCAAAACAGTTGCAAAAATCAATTTAAAAAAAAAAAATCTTTCGGTAGATGTAAACGTTCAGTATATCTAAAGAGAAACAAACGTTTTGGTAAACTGTCGCAAATATTTCATGATAACAATTTGGTTGTCGCATGTTACTGACATAGCAATTATCTTTACTCAAACAGTAATACAAAAAGCCGGACTCCACGCTGAGTCGAAAAAAGCAACAGCAGGAGAACAGAAAAAAATAAGGAAAAACGTTTCAACGGATGGATCTGAACATAATGGACTTTTGAAAGCCGATTAATTCGAGATTGACTCGGGGAAAAGGAGTAACAATTGCTAGGTAGTCATTGTCAGCATCTACTGACAACAGATGAAATAGACTAGTTTTATTCGCTATTTATAAACTTATAAAATTTCATTAAAATAAAACTCCATCTTCGAGACTTTTGATTTGTAAGTCAGATTGAAAGAAAATCATTTGGTTACATATTAAAAAACATGAGCAAACACTTTGTCAACAGCTTGAAGATGGAAGGAAGTAAAGTGGAACCCTGTTAAGTTTCTCAAAGGACTCCATAGTTTTCGAGCTTCTCGAGAGGGAAGACTCATTAATCGGGAAAGTTCCGTAAAAGTACAACGGTCATAACTGGCAAGTTAAGATGCGGAAACAACACCTAAATCGTGAGAGCGTTTTTTTTTTTTTTTTAACATTACATATTTGATTGTTTCGCAACTTCCGCTCGAGACAAAGGTGGTATTAGTTTCCGCTTTTCAAATCGCCGTTAACTTTTCCAGTGATAAAGCTTCTCCATTATTTCCTTTGAGGAGATTGATTTTTAACGAATTCTTACCCTCGTACCACAGACCATGATATTCGTCATGTTATACATTTAAAAAGATGGACACCTTATTCTGGGTAAAGTTAACATTAATCCTACGTGGTTCTACCGCAACAAGTTGAAATGCATCTTTTAAAACTTTACACCCAATCTAGTATAAATTACCCTTAATCGGTACTACTATCCACAAATATAAATTGTCCGAGTCAGAGTATGATACGACTTCTCAGGCACTCTTAATCGGTACTTTTGCACTCGACCAGACGAGTTTTCTACAATTGAATTTGTGCGCAGTGAGTACAATTTCGACACTCTGCAAATATCGTGCACTTGTCAAATACTGCATGTGCGGCGCCGTCTTTTCATACAACTACAGATTACATGTACTCGGCTTGTACTATAAAGATTCGGTACTCCTACTTGCGAGTACAATTTGCCCGAGTCTGCTAAAAAGCATTGCCGATTTTTAAATACCTTTATCTCGCAAAAAGAGTGAAAAGTTGACCCGCAAAGGGCCAAAAAGCTACGAGATCTCGTGTGAAAACAAATCAAATTTTAATGTGAACAATTTACAAGCGTTATACAATAACTGAACATCTTTGAAATTCCCAGTTTAATTATTTTTCCCCCCACATAAAAAGCGCACTTTCAAACTTGTAATTTGTTTTTTTGAAGTGCATTTTATCTAGTTTTTCTTATCGTATATCAGAGTTATTTTTTTTAAGTATAGGCTTACCGGAAATACGAAAAGACCGAATTCCGTTCGACGAAAGCATCGCCATCGCTGTCGCCGTGTCGCCAACGGGGAAAAAAAAAAAGATGATACGAAGAAAAAAAAGTATTTTGAAAGACAGAAAAATAAACCCTGGTCGGTGAAACTACTACGAGTTATTATGAGAATGGCTTAGCGTTCGTCGTGTTTTTGTCGTCGCCTCCGTCGACGGAGTTACTAGAAATCCGACACAGTCGAAATTCACGCTGCCTGTTCGTGGGTCTGCGCTTCCTGCGGTTTCATGACATCGGGAAGCTCGGGAGGTATGGACAAGGCGATTATATCCAAGGTTTCGAAATCTCCATCTGAAAAAAACATCGTTCCGGTAAGTTTGGTACAAAAAAAGTTCGTGCGTGAATTTACGGATCATACAAAGTTCAAAAACGGTCGGCGAGAGCACAAAGTGCCCTAGTAAGAAAGGCCACATTTCTTCCACCAGAACAGCTCAGTTAACTTCTACGATAACCTGCCAGGATATGGCCCTCCGTGCTTTGGTTAAAAATAACCAATACCATAACATTACAGAACCAGTTATAGAGTGCCCTAGAAGGAAAGGGCCACATCCCGGGAGGCTTCGGTCCCGGTTCACTGAACTGAGTACTTAGTGCCCTAGGAAAAAACGGCATCATTTCTTCTCCAGAACGTCTACGATAACCTCCCAAAACAGCCATTGAGCATCGAGTGCCCTAGGAGGAAAGGGCCACACCCTTCGAGGTTACGGTATCGGTTCACTGGATAGTTATGGAAAAGAAAATTGTTACGGAGCACCGAGTGCCCTAGAAAGAAAGGGTAACATCCAGGAAAGACTGTTTTGGAGGAGAAAACTAACCGAGAGCACAAGTGCCCTAGAAAGACAGGGCTACATTTCTTCTTTATACCAGTCCAGTTAACCGCTACGATAAAATCCACGAGGAACAGTTATTAAGCACAGAGTGCCCTAGGATGAAAGGGCCACTTCCTGGAAAATTGTGGTATTAGTTAACTTAAGCAAAAGTACCAAGTGCCCCGAGAAGAAAGTGCCACATCGAGGGAGGACTGCTCTGGATGAGAATAAGCTCCACGAGAGCAAATTTCTTCTCCAGAATAGTCCAGTTATCCGCCACGATAACCAATACCATTACCTTCCAGAAACAATTAATGAGCACCGAGTGCCCTAGAAGGAAAGGGCCACTTCCTGGGAGGTTATGGTATCAGTTAACCGGACTGTTACGGAGAACTGAGTACACTAGAAAGAAAGGGCCAAATTTTTCCTCCAAAATAGTTCAATTAAAAGATACCTTAACCACCCAGGAACAATTATTGAGCACCGAGTGCCCTAGAAAGAAATGGTCACTTCCTGGGAAGTTACGGTATCTGTTAACTGAACTGTTATGGTGGAGACAACAGTCACTGAGGTCCTAAAGTGACCAAGGAAAGGAAGAAAGGGCCACATTTCTTCTCCAGAATAGTCCAGTTAACCGATACCTTAACCACAACGGATATGGCCCTTTCTTCCTGGGGCACTTCATGCTTTTGCTTACGATAACCGATACCATAACCTCCCAGGAGCAGTCATTGAGCACCGAGTGTCCAAGGAGGAAAGGGCCACATCCTCGGTGGACAGTGGCTCGCTACAATTAAACAGTCAATACCATCCAACTGTCATCGCTGTTTAGAATCTAACAACTAGATGACAGTTGTCTCTCACGACAATTGTCGGAACACGCTACACCATTAAAGGTCCATTGGCCGAAGACGGTGATAACTTACTTTCCTGACGGCAAGCCAGTCCAACTGTCGATGGAGATTGTGCCCTTGCGGTTGCGCCGGTCAGTCCGTAATCCAACAAACTCTTGTGATCCAACATTTCTTCTTTATCCTTAAACAGTTTCTGGTCTTCCGGCGCGAACTTCACGATACCTACAAGAAACGGTTTATTAGTTCATCGTACGAATCACGGGGTCTGCAACAGGAAAAGGGCTTCGTTCGGAACTTACCTTCGATCATTTTCTTGAGCTCCCGGACGGAAGTGGATTCCTTGGCATCGGTGAAGATCGTGGTCTTCTTTCTCCGGATCATGAGAAACACGTCCTGTAGAAAAGGGCACAAAACAGAAAATCAGTGGGTTTTTCAAGGATTTTGAGAAGAAAAAGGCCCTAGACGAGGCAGGATTATACGGAAAAGTGGATCTAGACATTAAAGTCTCACTTATAAGAAACATTCAGTTATACGAAAAATTTATTGTTCCCCAGCAAAACTCCATTCAACCCTGTGTATTGCATTATTCGCTTATACGATATTCAGTTATACAAAACTTCCACTTATACAAAGGGCGATTCCTTCCCCTGATGTAATCCCCTCGTGTAAATACTATTCAATTATAAGAAGAGCTTGTTCACATAATTGTGAAGCATTTCGTCTATTTTAAAGATGTAAAGGAAAAAGAGTGATATTATTATTTTGTGTGAACAGGTTTTATATAATATGTAGCTTTCAGGAAAAACAATCCAGTTAAAATTACAGTTTTTTAAGATGAAATAAAGCACATTTCTGAAGATGTAACCTATTGTTTGTGATTATATTAAATAAATCTTGTTTTTTTGTTTCTGTTCTTCTTTGTATGTACATAAACATTGATAAAACTATTAAACTACATTTTTTAAGAAGAATTATTCTCAATTTATTAAAATACAGTAACCACGAAACCTGCTAGTACATTGTATTCACTTATAAGAAGAATTTTTTGTTCCCCTCATATTCGTATAAGTGAGGTTTATTCACTTATAAGAAGAATTTTCTGTTCCCCCTCATATTCGTATAAGTGAGACTCCACTGTATACATAGTGTTTTTGCATGGTTAGAGTTGATAGCCTAAAGGTCCCTTTGTCTTTGGACCTCGTGGTAACAGGACACCACGAGGGTCAAAGGTCAAAACAGATTTTTTGGCCTTTTGTGCACGAAATGTAAAGAAGTTTAAAAGCCACGAGGTTAGAAGTTAAAGGTCTTTTGTTATTGGACCCCCCACGAACAATTAAACGATACGAATGCATTATTTGTAAACGTTTGTTGGTCAACATACGACAACCGCGTGTCACGAGTTGACGCTTTTGATAGTAATAACAAACGATACATTTTGACCAAAATCGTTAAAATTTTCACAAATTTTAAGGTAAAAATAACCAAATTAAAGTTGGAAACAATGCATTCACTTCCATTGCTTTTAGGTCTCCATAGAAGAAAGAAGCCCTTGTTGGCCGAATGGTCATCCTTGGTTTGGTTTAACCACGATTTAGGGTTCGGTTTGAGTTTGTTAACCTCGTGGTTGGTTTCGTAAACCTAAATTTACAAATTTTTCACAGTTTTTGGGTGTTTTTTTCAGAAAAACTGTGGTTTTGAGTCACAGCGATAATCGCCTGTATGCGATGGCGTCATTGTCAAAAAAAGGAAGATTTCTGCTTATAAAGGAAAACAGAAGAGGAAAAACGTGGATGAAAAGTTTCAGAAATGATAACGATATACGAAAACACCAGAAAATTGAAATTTGGATTCGAAAAAAGGTCCATTTCGTCCAAATTAAAGCAAAGAAAAATGCAAAGTAAACACGTTTACGCAACTTGCGAATTTGAGACAATGTGAAAATGTAGTGGCGAAAAAAAAACGAAAAGACACAGAAATAAAGATAGCTAACGGAGAATAAAGTAAGAAAAATCATCGAGGAAGAGAATAAAACTAGAAATAAGAGAAGAAAACGAATAATAAAAGCCGAAAATGTTGAAAAAAACTTACCATTGTGTGTGCTGTTCTTGAATTTCCGTGTGAAACTGTAGGACTCTCGGACTAAAACTAACGCTGGCACTTCAATCCACCCGCTGTTATATGCACGACGCGCATAGACGCTACTGTCATCTAGCGGACAAACAACGAACTGTTTTTAAAAGCTGTGATGGTAAGGGGAAAGGGAAGCCGAAAACCGACTTGGGGAATTATCGGCCAGTAGCAATTAGTAGCGGTGTGTATAAACTATA
>JAQGBW010001230.1:0-28143 GCA_034698625.1 Julus scanicus
AATTTTACACATTTAGGTGTGCGCAACTTTTTTACACATTTGGTGTGCATTTTTGCACATTTTGAGTTTTCAGTGTAGAATTTTCTGCATTTTCAAATATATATATAGACCGAGTCATAAAAAGTACAATCCAAAAAAAAAATCGTAACTTCGTGAAAAATGCATAGATTTAAATACAATTTGGCACTTACATAATACAATAGTGTAGGAACAAAAATGAATTATAAAATTTGCTCAAAATGTTATCCGGTGGTCTTTACACAAGCCCGGAGTCTAACGCGCCATTCTTTGAATGATTAATCGATTATACGTTGGTAGAGTTAAATCAAAGTTTTCTTAATTCGTAGTTTCAAGTCTTCGATATTATTAACCTTCGATTTGTAAACCTTTTCCTGGAGAACTCCCCAAATTGTGTTATCCACTGGAGTCAAGTCCGGACTGTTTGGTGGTCAGGTTCGATGAACTGTGGCGTTTCTCAAGCACGTTGAGAAGGCCTTGAAAAACGAAAAAATCCGAGATTTGTCGCATGTCCGGAACAAGTTTTTTGTTCCTACACTATTTTTCTATATACTTACATATGCAAGTGCCAAATTTCATTTAAATCGAAGCATTTTTCACGTTCTTGCGATTTTTTTATTGGGTTCCACTTTTTTATGTCTCACAGTGTACAATCGCCCATTGTTCCTTTTGTAAGCAATACTAATTACTAACAATTATTGAATCAAGAATACACAGTGCATTAACACATAGTGGCTGTACATCAGGAAACGTTAAATCTGGCCGCATTATACGACCGGCCCTATTAACCGTAGGGCTATTATAAATATAGGGGCTTATTCTGAGCGAATTGTTCAGCATCCCCTGGTGGTTTTTAGTAGAGTCCTGATTCGGAACACAATGCTTAAAAGGAAGAGCATCGGAGTATATTATAAAAATATCTGTGTTAAGCAGGGGAATTTACTGATTATGAAATGGATTTTTTTGTACATATTTTCATTCGTACCATATGACGTATTTATCGAATTTTTAACATTTAGAGTACATGGCCCATCCAAGTGTGAAGGACCAAATGAATGAAATTGGAAATTCAAAAACTATTTTCTGTACAGAGTAAATATTGTAATCATAGCTATATATTCACCAGTTTTTAGATATTCTTTTAAGATACCAAAGGCAGATCACAGTTGCATATACGCGTGAAGGACCAATTAATGAATAAATTTACAAGTCTATATGACAGGAAAACTAATGTATTTTATTCCTAAGCTTACATACAGCATGAAATCTGATGCCAAAGAATATTTCCCTACATGTTAATAACGAAAAAATTGGCGAAAATCTATTAATATATAGGTTTTGATATTGCTATTAAATATTTTTCGCACGTTATTTTGAAAATTAAGTACTTAGATATCATTAAATGTCGATACTTGAACATTGTTCACGTCGTCAGCGCAGTTATCAAAAAAAAACTCAAATGCAACTAAAAATTTTCGCCAGAGGATAAGTAGCAGTAAGTCGAGCAAAATCAGAGAAGGATCACATACTGTATATTATCACTTAAATACGAATGACATAATTATAGGACTTACTCTTAAAAGTCGGAGGGCGGAATTAATGTATGTTGTCATTTTGGGTTTTATTGCTGTATTATATATAGTAACTTATTCACAAATTGAAATGAATTTAATCATGTTCAACCCTGATAACTTTTGCCAAAAATTATGGCAGATCAAGGTTATACAACAAGTTTACACAATATTGCAAAATTCATGAATCAATCTTGACAAGTAAATGTTTTCGCAATAATATTCTCTTTCACGCGAAAGGTCAATCCAGAGGCCCAATCAGTTGCATCCATATGTAAAACATCACTTAGCCAACGCGACCAAGATTTGATTAATTAGTAAGATTGACCAATTATATTTCTAGAAATCCGCACCAGATTAAGAAGAATTTATTCTTTACAGCCAATTTTACCGCAAGACAAGGGGCGTTTTCGACATTCCACGAGCTAGATGAGGATCGTTCATAAAGCCATTTTTACGAAGAAGTTAAACAAAAACGTGGATAATAAAATGCGGCATCGGTGCGACTGGAATGTCATAAGCAAAGTAAAACATTCCTATGACATTCCAATGATGCTAATGTTTTATTTTTTAAGCATACCTATTGTAACCTATCACATGATAGAAGCTATACCTTATAAAATTAAGATTAATAGGTAAATTTTGAATTCTCTCTTATCCAACCTATACAGTTACCCATCTTTAAAGGGGTCATTCAAAAACGACGCCCTCAAGAGGGAGGGGAGGGGGGGGGGTTGTTAGCATGTGGGCAGTTGAGAGGAGGGGGAAAACATTATAATGGCTCCACTAATGATGGTATTTTTTAGTTTGTCTGTTTAATTAAGTTTTAATTATCAGTGAAAAGGACACCAAAGGAAATGTGTCACCAGTCCCAAATGTACTTGAATTTTTAAAACCTCGGGAAAGGCTGGTATTATTTTTATGCTGGAATTTCCATTCGAGGTCAGGAAATTTCCGTTAATCAGAAAAATCTGGAAAAATGTCGTGGAATTGTTAGCGAAACAGGTGCTTGGAAATTTATAGGATTGACCTTTGTATCTTTCACAAATTTTCTGTCCACCTCCTTTCCAAAAAAATTACAGGGCGTCTATGAGGAGAAATTCTGGGATAAAATGGACACAGTGTGGACAGGGGTGGGGGTCAATTTTTTAAATAATTTCGGGGACGTCCTTTTTGAATGGCTCCTTACCTCTCCTGCCAAATTCCACACTGTAATTGCATACACAAGTCTATACTAAAGCGCCTAATAACGATTACAGTGTATATACACAGACATGGAAGTAGTTGTATTTTCACAGATTGTTTTCATGACAAAACAGGATGAAACTGAATTACAGTATGCCTAATTTAAATTTTAACCCTACAGAAGCAGTCAGAAAAAATGCCATAATTTAGAAGGGAGACATTTTTAAATAATTCTTACCAATGTTTTCACGTTTAAAAATCCCTCGCATCTTCACCATGCGGTCCTCAACAACAAACTGTATGTTATCATACAATAGCGGACGAATCCCACAGTACTCTCAGAGACATCTAGCGGTACTTCTTCGAAACTGCATGTGTAAACGTTTCGTCCATTGATATTTAATTTAAATCAGTTCGTTATAAAGATCTCAGTTAGCAAGAAGTAGAACCAACTTACTCAATAATAATCGAGAATATGTGATAATGTGCCCGTGAGGTTAAATTATACATTGGACATGGCTTCGGTGTGCCAACGTTTCTGGCACCGCCACGGGTACATGGTCGCCGAAGTACTAACCAGGCTGGGCTTGTTTGCAGTTACTGCGTTAGTGCCTTTTGTTTTCAATATATTAATTGGTACACGAGTGTCAAGGACAATGGGCTGTTATTAGAATCCATTTGCAAAGTTTGGCATTCCTATGACATTAAATTTGCCTATCACTAATGACATGCCACTCAAGGTTATACTCAAGTTATTTATAGAGTGAAGTTCACTACGTTTTTGATTGGCAAATTTGACATCATTAAACTTTGAAAATTGATGTTGTACATAAATAAATATATATTTTTTACTATTTGAAATGGTGATCACCCTCCTTTCACCTTATGCAGATTCAATTGTTTTGGTGTTCAAGGGGAGCATACAGTATGTTCTGAGTGTGAATATGACTGCAGACTGTTGTTTTCGGTTGGGGTTTAGGGGCTCAAAGGCATTCAAGGCCTGTTTGTTTGTTTGGTAAAGTTTTAGGGCTCAAAGACTGCTAAGGCCATAGAGAGCCCAAACAATTTAGGGGATATATACCGGGCAATATCTAGCATACAAACATGTGATAGGAAAGAAAAAGCATAAGAGGAAGGAACTACCCCGGCATTTGCTTGTAAACAACTGTGGAAACCTTGAAAACCAAATTAATTAAGACTACACGACCCAGTTGGGAATCGAACCTGGGTCTCCCGATGGCCAGGCGGATAGCGTCAGCACTAACCACCAAGCTCTGTCTCAGAATGAATTTACAGAATATTTCTCCAGCTGATGGCTTTGGGCTTTTAGCTGTACTAAGAGGTTTTATGGGCTTTAAAGGACCGATGGGGGGGAGATTTTCTTTCGGGTCCCTTCATCTGTAGCTCGTGTAGCAGTGATGCCCATTGAGGCATCTGATATGTATTTAATGTATATGCTACAGTCAATGTGTCAAACTAGTCATTAATTTACAAAATATCTGACCTAATCAGTCATTTTACAAAACGACTGATTAGGTCAGGTATGTTGTGAAATGACTAGTATTTGCAGTTTTTTTTTACAAAATGACTGCAAATTTAGCTTGATTATTTATTTGACTTATTGCCTGGTTAGGTTAGGTTATTACTAATCGTGTGTCATTATGTGACCAGTCATTTTGTATAATGCCTGTACAATGATTGGTATTTCCAGTCATTTTACAAAATGACTGGTGTGACACATTGACTGTAACATATACACCCACCAATACAAAATCTGGCTTTTTGTGTAATTGCAGGAGCACAGAGACTGCAGAACCGTTCCACCGCAAGCTCCAACCAGAAGAACTGTGGCTGTACAAGTTTCCCAGGACAGAAAGCTATGTGCCAACAGAGGCCCTTGTGGTACTAGCATATTGGATACATAGTTTAAAAATAACAATAAACATGGACAATTTCCAAGCCTAGTTACACAGTCTCTGAATTTTGTAAAGGATCCTATCACTAACATACTTAATTGTAATCTATTAGCAGAAATAATTAGAATACCGTATTGAAGACTGTCGATTCTGTATCGGAGACTTAACGATGCATGACTTAACTTAACCAAGAATATATTTTTTTTTAAATTCTCTTTTACCTATCTGACACCCACTTTGCTAACATTTGTGACAATGGCTTTGTTAGAACCAATTTTAGGTCACCAACACTGTTGTAGAATTTTGTACCTGTATGATTTTAGGCAATATGTATTATGGTGCCAACAGTAGTATTCATGGTGACCAAATTTCTGTTGAAAGACAGGGCAGACGTTGGTCATGGATTTTTGGGTCAGTAGAACACTGTGCACCATCGGATCTTTGTCTTGCATCAGATTAACTTCACCCATTCCCTTGTTGTTCCCCCGATTATAGCATTTCTCCTGGCCCTTGGTGTAAATGGAGTGATAACCAATCTCATGAAGCTGTCAGTGGGAAGGTCAGTATCCACTTTGGGCCAGGCAAAGAAAAACACTATTCACAAGATATATAGCACTGCATGCATAGTTTGCAATGACACCTACACATTCATTTTACCTGTATTACCTGACATTATATCGTAATAGCATCCCATTTTTGGTTTTCTTTTCTAGACCTCGACCTGATTTCATGTATCGTTGCTTTCCTGATGGAAGGTTCAATATTGATTTGGACTGTACTGGGGATCCCATGGAAATCAGGGATGGACGGAAAAGCTTCCCCAGTGGACATTCCTCGTGTGAGTATGGCAACATTGAAGGTCTATAGTCGAGGCCTCGAAAAAACGGTGTGTAACGCTACTGTGCTTTTACCATAGTTTCGTTTCTCTCGTTGGGATTCGCCGCCTTCTACATGGCTGGAAAGCTGAGGTGCTTCTCCTCGAAAGGTCGAGGGAAGAGTTGGGGATTGTGTTTGGTGATGGCTCCACTGGTACTGGCACTGGGAATCGCCATTAGCCGGACTTGCGACTACCATCACCATTGGCAAGGTTGGTAAACTGTTTAAGGTAGTCAATCATGCTTTGAAAGGATACACTACCCACAATGTTAAATTCCCAAAGATATTAACTATCTAAAAACAACAACAAAAATATAAAAATAGAATGTCCAGTAAATTTGCTGAAAAAAAATCAAACATAGGCTCACCCCGTAAATTTCCAAGGACCCTTCCAATGACCAATTGCCACAATATTTACCAAAGTCTGAAAAATATTCTAGAAAATTTATGAATTTTTTCGATTAAACAGAAATTTTCTGATATGGGCAGACTTTCTTTATTTTTAAGCCTGGGAGACACTCTAAAACACCTGAAAAAAGTAAACAGTGGACATTCCTGGCCACCTATTAATCAAGCTATAAAGTTATACAATGTAACAATTGTTATAAATAACAGTCAGTAGTGTTTGAAATTTGCCAAACTTGTGTTACCTGTGATTCCTGTTAATTGAATCCCAATTAAGCACCAATTCACCCATTTTTATAGATATCTTCGCAGGAGGAGTCATTGGGATTTCGCTGTCCTACCTTTGCTACAGGCAGTACTTTCCAAGTCTCAGTTCCGAGGATTGTGCACGCTCTTATGCACGCAGCAGCTCTCTACTGATTAAGGAGGACTTAACCGACGTCAAATTTGTGTAATCTGCTCTAGTCAAGCGGTTTGCATCGTACATTCCGATTTTCAGGGACGTGTAGGAAGATTCCAACTATACATTTTAAATTATTTCATTTTATTTATTTAAATACAAAATACCTGTGGTGAGGCTTACATCTGTGGGAAAGGAATTCAGTTTACTATCATTCTTGGAGCAATGCTCATTGACATTAACTCCTGGAACAATAGCTTGCAGGCATACGGTAGTCGAACTTGGGAAATCTGAAATTGTACAATTCAATGTGTTTATTAAAACTCAGGAAAATTCTGAAGGATTATACCCACAAAATAAAACTACACGGGTTTAGTGGTTTTTTCATTTTGAGAATTTTACTTGGTTGTCAAAGCATTATATAGACGAGGTGGCACAAACTTTACTTTCATAATAGAATATTTAAATAATTTTGTTTCACTTGTTTTCCCAAAATGTTTCATTAAAGGTGAATAAAATATAAGCTGAAAAATATATTTGCTGAATATTTGTTGTTCCGATTTATTTTTATGTCACTGGGCTATCAGATTCAGAATTAAGAGTTTTGGTGTTTAACCTCGACAATGCATGGTAAAAAAATTAGTCGGGAAGTATTACATAATCAATCCAAAATGTAAGAAACTTTTGTGATAATTGTTTTGATAATGAGTTAAAAGCATACCTGGGTTTTGTTTCTGCACCCCTTGCATTCAAAAGTATTGTTGCGCAAGTTAGCAATGGCGATCAGGCCACAAAGGTTGCACACATGGACACGGTATGGGTCAGACACCTCGAACAGCCTTTCTCTCAAAAACTGAGCAGCACCGTGAGAAATTTGGCAATCTCGTTCCATTTCACCAAATCGAAGGCCTCCATCCCTGTGAAAGAAAATCAATGTTACTCAAATGGTTTACCAAAAAAAATTAAAACATGACTGTGGTCCTATTTTCTTGCTACCTAGCTCTGCCTTCCATGGGCTGCCGGACGAGAATTTGCACTGGACCACGAGCTCTGGAGTGAATCTTATCGTCCACCATATGCTTGAGTCTCTGATAGTATGTCGGTCCCAAGAAGATCTGCGCGTTCATTTTTCGGCCAGTGTGGCCATTATACAATATCTGAAATTTAGACGGCAAACAGTTTGAAATAACCTCTTTGGTGGACAGATTACGATGTCACATTGTGGATTATCACCTCGTTGCCTCGGAGATGATACCCATACTCTTGAAGGAGGTTAGAGATCTTCTGCACGTTTACGGTATCGTTGAATGGCGTTGCATCACCAATTTCCCCTTTGTTCGCCGAAACCTTGCTCTGCAGGCACTCGATCAAGTGACCAATGGTCATACGTGATGGAATGGCGTGTGGGTTGATGATGATGTCGGGGGTGAGTCCTTCAGCCGTAAATGGCATGTCCTGAATGGTAAACAAAACCCAATCGTAAGCTTGCAATACGAAAGTCATACTTGAAAGAAGTTTTAAAAGTAAGGATTTCTAGTGCTACCTCTTGTCGATAGGTGATTCCGCAAGTTCCTTTCTGACCATGCCGGCTGGCAAACTTGTCACCAATTTGTGGGATGCGTACAGATCGAATGCGGATTTTGCAAAACTTGTAGCCCTCTGCGTTTAGTGTGACCATGACCTTTGTACAAGAAGTAAAAATGTATAGGAGTAACAAGGTACAGCAATGTTAAAAAATTTGACAAGGTTATTTATTTCGTATTAAGCTGATTTAAGTAAGACTTTCGAGTCTATTTCACAAAAACAAATTTTAATTACCTGATCAACTATTCCAGTTTCACTGTGTCGAATGAACGTACTGATGTCTCTCTTTGTGTACTTCTTTGTGGCGCCTTCCAACTACACAACCAATGCAACATTAGTTTTTTTGCCACAACATAATAATACCAGAGACAGACACGAGACCACATACCTCGTCATCATTTTCTGCCAGAGTGATAGTTTTGCCAATGATGACATCATCAGCAGACACTCTTATCCCTGGTGCAACTATTCCATCATCATCCAGTTTCTCGTAGATAGCATTTCTCATACCTGGAATTCAAGACTAGTGTTAAAACACAAGATCATACCAGAAACTGCACGTAAAAGTAGCTCTACTTGCCTTGGCAGGTGTCCCTCGTCGGCTTCTCAAACTGTTCCTCCTGATCCCCGATCCGCTTTGATTCGGCATCCTTGTAAGAGCGGTAATGGACGGATCTTTGCATTGGAAAACAAGATAGTCGTATGAAAGAAGTATGACACTTTCAGGATGAAGAATTACAGAAATTAAAACCACAAAAGCATTTCATGCGCGGATTTTTACCGAAAAAAGCCACGATCTACAGCGGATGCATTCAGAATGACAGAATCTTCTTGATTGTAACCCGTGTAAGAAGCAATGGCCACTATGGCATTAATTCCTGTATTAAAAATTAGTAATTAGCAATTAGCAATGCAAAACATTAATTGCTACATTAAGTTCCGTTAAGTCGTACAAAATATAAAAGGGTTCTGCGACTAAATCTAACTGGGAAGAAAACTAATTTAAGATATGTATGGAGACATAAAAAAATCTCACCAGCAGGCAACTCTCTGAAACGCAGATATTCCATAGAACGCGTGGTTGCCAAAGGCTTCTGTGGATAATACAGGACGTGGGCTAGAGTGTCCATCCTCACATGGAAATTAGTGATGTAAATTCCCATAGCCTGCTTCCCCATAGCACTTTGATAAGTGTTACGAGGAGACTGAAATACGTGAATAAACACAAAAATGTCAGAACATGTTAATGGAAGAAGTTGTAGAGCAAGCAAATAAGAACATCTCATCACCTGATTGTGATCTGGAAATGGAATGATAGATGCGCACACGCCCAAAATCATAGATGGGTGGATCTCACAGTGGGTGTATGTAGAACAGTAGGCAACGCCCTTGTGCTTGAGGTCGTCGGGGGTCATGGCAAGCATTACAGTTTCCTCCTCCATGGTGTCGATGTACTCCACCACGCCGCTAGCCACCAAATCGTGCCAGCTGTAATTGTTGTATTCCCTCTCCTTCAGCTGATCAATGTGGCGCTTTTTCAGTAAGAGCTTCTGGTTTTCCACGATGAGCAAGGGGCGACAGATTCGCCCGGCATCGGTGTAGATACGGATCTCACGATCACGAATATCTCGGATCATTGATACCTGCGTGTGCAAGATAAAATTTGATGAATACTTGTGTCTGTCTTCGTTGAAAAAAAAAAACAGAATAAAATGCCATACCTCAGAAACGATGATGTCCATCTGACGGCGCAGTTTCCGCAAAGTGTTCATGAGCTGTTCGGGATCTCGATGAATTCCGACCCAACATCCATTGACGAATATCTTGGTTGCACTAATGAGAATCGGCAAATTATAAATCAATCAAATGATCAGAAAATGCTTAGGAAAACAATTTCTCAGTGCATTTTAAATAATTCTCTTTAAATCATATAGATATTTCTACAATTAATCAAATATGTGGAGCCAATGAAAAGCTTACTCGGCAATGGCAGATGGCGCAATTTCCTCCAAGTTTTCCATACTCCACTCTTCCAAAAACTCCAGGATCGGAGCTGGTTGAGATCCGACAGAAATGTAAGCCATTAAAGCTAGATTCTTGACAAGTCCCACGGCACCACCCTGATTTAAATCATTCAAAAACATGTTTAGCATTATTGTGTTCTTCTCGAATAAAATGAATAACTATCATTAAAAATGGCCGCTCACTTCTGGCGTCTCAGCAGGGCATATCATTCCCCATAGTGTGTTGTGAAGCTGTCGAGGCTTGGCCAACTTTCCTTCTCGTCCAATCGGAGAATTCAAACGCCTCAAATGAGACAAAGTTGAGGCAAAGGTGAGCCTGTTTAACACCTAAAGAACAAAGATAGTTATCAGCTGAACGGTACATTTCAATTGCATATACTTATTATCCATCCATATTAACGACATTATTGCTCAAGGCACAGGAGTTGATTTTTACCTGAGAAACCCCAGCTCTGGCTTGATGGGCCTTTTTCTGATCTCCCCAATTTCCAGTGGCCAATGAATACCGAAGTCCGTCTGTGATAATGCGGGTCTTAATGGCCAATTCCAAGCTGAAATCCTTGCCACGGTCGATGAATTTTTGAGCATACATTCGCACTTCCTTCGTTAGATTTTTGAACAACCTGTGTAGATCAAGCAAAAGTAAGTTTAACTGAACAGTAAAGATTCACATTCATGGCAATTTATTAGATAGCCTTACCCTCTAAACAAAAAGGCCAGCAAAGGACCAGCAAGATCAAGGCGTTTGTTTCCGTAGTGATCTCGATCGTCCAGCTCACGTCGTCCTAATGAAGCTAACAAAAGACGATGCACCATGTACCTGCAAATGTAACCAATTTTAAACCTTGCACTTAACAGAATAAGGCAATACAATCTAGAACACGTACCCTAAATAATAGGCTTTTTTAGTTTCGCAAAAATCACTAACGCCGACATGAGGCAGCATTTCTTTCTGCAAGATTTCCCTCGCATATTTAATTCGCTTCTCTTTGGTGACACCAGGTCGAGCTCCACGAGCACCAATAAAGTTGAGCGCCACATTTTGTTCTTGAATGACAAAAGCTTCATCCAAAGAGGGTTTTACCTACATATATGTAACAATATTAAACTTGTGAAAAACGTCTACATATCCCAAACTGTGCTTTTGAAACTGATTAGCACAAAGTTAATTTGCTAGATTCAATGATTTGCTGCAATAAAACAAGTGTTCTTACCATTTCCATCATTTCTGGGTCATCAAAATCATAAATAATGTGCTCCAAAATATCTCTGTCAGCCACAAAACCCAAGGCTCGAAAAACGATCATGATTGGAATTTCTTGTTTGATATATGGCAGCACTCCGATGATACGCTGGCCAATGGCGCTTTTCTTGACGCCTTGACCACCACGGGCAAGCATGTTGACCCAAAGAGTACTCGTGGGGCGGGAGGAGTGTTCAAGACATGATCGGATTTCTGACTTGTAAGCATACTTAGAGTCTTTTAAACAAAACACATATACGGTGTTGGTTGCCATTTTTTCTTGGGCAATTAAAACCTATTGAAATACATTAAACACAATTCCATAATTAAAGCCACTATATAATATTCGACACAAAATAATATCAGGACTAAACAAAGCCAAGAATATATACCTTTTCTGATCCATTGATAATAAAGTAGCCACCAGGGTCTAATGGACACTCGTTTAACTCTGTTAAATCACGATCCGTCAAGCCATTGAGTAGGCAGTAAGTTGACCGGAGCATGATTGGAATTTTTCCAATAAACATTTTTTGATGCTGCGTTTCGATTGGGTCATCCCCATCCTTGATCACCGTTTTAGTAATATCAACGTACAAAGGAGCTGAATATGTTAAGTTCCTCAAACGGGCTTCATTGGGCATCATCGGGCTTGGAGCACCATCCTTCTCCCAATGAGTAGGTTTTGAAAGGTATATTTGCTCAAATTTTAGAAGATAGCGAGGCTAGAACAACAAAAAAATAATAGCTGTCTCAACACATTCTAAAGTAGATTAAACTTAAATTAAAATAAGTTAACTCAAATTTATAAAGTACATACCGGGTTCTCCACTTCTCCAGAAGCATGTTGAGCTTCTGCTTGCAAGTCAATCTGTGGGGAGTCCTCCACGATCCTCTGGACAGACATTTGGATGAATTCATCAAAGGAATCCAATTGCTGACGTACCAGACCTTTGTCGTCAAAATAAGCGCTGATGACAATCCAGGCAGCCTCCTGCCATAAATCCGGAGTGATTTCATCACTATCATCATCCTCTGGTGTCTCTGAAAGTGTAAGAATATGTGAACTCAATGTCTATGGCCATGGGATAGCACGAGCATGTTTCGCTCGATCTATATAGCTTTGTATCAACAGTCGTGCATGCCTATTGCGATGTTTTCGCTAAATCACGTTTTACTCTTGCAATAATTTCATATAGATCTTTGATCAACATGTAAAAAACGTTATGAAGCTAGTTAAACACCCACTAAAGAACAAATGGAGCTAGTAAATACCGGTGGAATAATATAACAGTTGCAAGCATGTTTGCAATCGTCAAACTAACATGTACAAACAATGGCTTATTTCGACATTTTTAATAGGTAATAAAGGAAAAATTGTATTTCAAACGTATAGCCCTATTTATAATTATAAACATACCTTCGTCGATGTCGTTCAACATGTTCTTAAAATGATAAGACTTGAAATATTTTGGACAATCGTAGTCCACACGCTGCTCCTGTTCCTTCCAAACAAAATGCCTGTCGTTTCGACATGTGGCCGCTAGACGCTTAATGTTATCCCTAACCTGTTGGTTCTTTATCCCTAGTTCTCAATCCATAAAGTTTGATCACGCTTAAAAAATATATAATTTTAATTAAAAACAAATATGATACATAAGCTAATAATATGGCTTAAAAAACCATGATAACACAACGCTTAAAAGTTTGCTACATGCGCTACTATCAAAAATCATCACCAATGTGACCAACAACAGCGGGAAATTTGAATTGAACTCAATTGATGGTACACCATTTTCTTTTAGTAGCTAAATAATATTTTTAATAAACATTTATTTAAAAAAAAAATTAATCGTACAGTTTTACCACTTAAGTATTTTTTGTATCCTGGCACCCAAAATTTTAAACCCAGTCCACCACTTAAAAAGTAAACAATTGCAATAAACAGCGTAGTGGATTACCATGCAGGACATGCAGCTAATTGTCCACTTACGACCTATCCTGAGCAGTGCTAGAACGCTTGATCTTAAAAATATTTTACTGAGAAAATGGTTACACGATATGTTGAGACATGACAAAAAAGGTAGACGAAGAATATTTTAGAAAATAGAATGAAAGCTGCATACAATATATAAAGAATATGAGAGTTATGTTTAAGTCGACTTCCAAGTCACCTAACCATTATTAATGCGTGTAAATAAGTTTTTCCCCTTTCAGAGAACCAATTGTTTTTAATTTCCAAAATTTTAATTAAATGTTGGTTTTTTTATATAAATAGCAAATGCTCCAAAATAAGTAATTAAAGGGCTAATTTAATTGCATAATTGCGGAGGTTACTTATCTTATAAGGACACGCGTTTGTTAAAATGCAGTATCAATGTACGACGCAACCTCTATTATCAGAGTTAATATGGGCGCAGCCATTTGATATTCAACATAAATTTACTGATATTTCTCTAATTTGTATTTTACATATGTCTACAAGACTGTATATATGGGGGGGGGGGAGGGGAAGAGATATTGGGGATAGATCCCCCTCTCCCCCCCGAAATCCATTAAAATTTCACAAATTTCAACCCGAATCAGCCAACTTGCTGAGATTTTTGGACCATATCCCCCCCCGAAATGTGATCACATATACTGCTTGTAATATGTCTATAAATTTAAGTTTGAGTGAGCAATGGTTAATTAACCATTTTAAACTTTAAATATTACATAAACATTTCTAAAAAAGCACAGGCATTTACTATTATGGCTAATAAATACGTATACCGTTTGTAAGATTGTATTTTTGAAAACATCAAGATACAGTAGAACATGGCTAAACTCATCCTGTGTAAATGATTAATGATTAACCTCCCTAAAAGCATAAAATATGTTCCCGTATATAAATGAACCTGCCAATTAGCATATTTTTCACCGGTCCCAAGACACATTACATTTTAAAGTTGTTTCCTAAAAAAGTATTGTACATATTATCTACATATTAACTATACAGAAAATTACAGACGACAACTTGCACGCATCACGTGCATTATGTGCTCACAATACGTCAAAAATAAATAGATTGTTGAGGTCATTTCCCATATGTTACGTTGCGCTGCTCCCAAAAAGTTTATTGCTTCACTGACCACTGGCAAATAAGCATAGAAAACAAGCCGTTGCAAACCCAAAAGGGATCGTACATAAATTACGTAACCAACTAGAGGGAGGAAGGAGGGGGGGGGAAGTTGGTAGCATTTGGTTACACTTGGTTACAGAGGGAGGAGGGGGGTTTAGGTTTGGTTACTGTTTGCAACTTTGGCAAGAAGACGAATAAATGCAATTTTATAAAGCTTAAAGAATTAATATATTAATTGTAATCATATTTTCATTTTGTTTTTAGGATGCTCAGCTTCCCCATCAATTACAGACTTAACTCAGAATGTTTTTAGTGCATTTTTCAATTATTTCATTATTTTCAGCAATGACCAAAAAAGAGGTTACGTAATTTATATACGCTCCCAAACCTATGCAAAACCCTTGAAAAAGTTGCAGAATATTTTCTGTCTGAAGTCTTTAAGAAATCTAAGAAATAAAACTTTCTCATAAATGTCTCAATTACACGATTTTACCCCTTTGATGTGCAGCACATCAACAGCAATTTTTCGATCAACTGAAACCCCAGAAAACCCCTTGAAGAATGTGCTACAGTTTAAATCGAGGCTGAAATGAGGTCGACTTTTCAACTTTTTGCAGGTTGGCTGCTTGAGTTTCATTGACCGCACTCAAAGCCAGCCTTCGTATATCAAATTCACCTGAGCAGAGCAGGTTGGCCTACATCGTGGAAGGTGTGCGAATATTTACCAAGGATATTTCAAAAGCCTTGAGGGCAAACCTTTTTTTTTGTGTTGTATGTACTGCTTGAGAATGCATTGAGTCAGTGCGGAATACGCCTGTAGACCGACGGACAAATATGCTGTCCGAGGAGCTTCGCTGGTGGTTTCGCCTCATATTTTGCCTATCTTTGAGGAATTTAGGTAAGCACGAAGAGTTAATGTTTAGCAGATTTCTTACATATAACTTTAGTACATTTTTGGAACTTCTGTCAAGCGATAACGGCATAACTGGGTTCATAGACTTGAAAGGTGGTAGTGTCAAACATGGCGTAAAAGTAATTGAGTAGTTTCTTTACGAAAACGATTCACAATGTTTTGCATGAAAATTTCTTAATGTATACCAAAATTCTGTAATTTAAAAAAAAAATTAATTACGAAAATGCCTAAAAATACATTTGTCCATTGATGGCCTTGCCTCACGTTGCTTCCTGGAGTTTTACGGATACACTGACTTTCCATACCAATGGAACATCAGGAAGATGGCATGAACTTCTTAAGATTATCTTACAGAAATATTTGCTAAATCTTGGCATTCGATAAATGGGCCTTTATTTTTAAATGGAATTTTACATTATTAGCCAAATGGGGAGATCATTCGAAATGAAACCACATTTTGAATCATTTTCATATATCCTGATTTGTAGGATCTTCCAAACAAACAAAAATTAAATTAAGTTAATCTGAAAAGTTTGTTGTAGAAGTTTTGGACATCAATGACCTCTATTTTTTTCTTCTTTCTACATTGAAAAGCATATTTCCCTATTTTTCGTACTATTGCTATTTTTATGCACATATCTTTTAAAAGTTTGCTATTAAAACTTAAACACGTAATCTTTATAGAATTCTCTGATAGAAATAAATAGGCTACTACTTACACATGGGGTAGTAATTTTCTTCCACAACATTGAACTTTTAAGGGCAAACCATCGATTTCCTGAAATACAAAAAGAAACATTAAATGGTTTGAAATTTATTGAGATGCTAATGAGTTTAATTTGATAATCTGATTTACGATTTTTCTTTCACCATAATACTGATCAAAAAGTTTCAAGATAAAAATAAATGAAAATGAAATTTTATATACACAGTTCTGTATAAACTTTGCATTAGGCCATTTCGTCTTTTTAATTCATACTTTGGTATTATAGCTTTAGGGCAGTTTGAAAATAAAGTTTATTTGGGGAAGAGCCTTGGTAAATTCAGCACCTACCATCATCAGGTGCAAGGTGAGATTTACGCCTTGGATGACCGTACGTTTTTTATCAAGGGATTCACCTACGATGGCAACGGGCCAGGTAAGATGAAAATTCCTGAATTTTAACTTCGACGCTCGAAATTTCAAACAAATTTCCTAAACTTTCAAAAACTTCTTGCTTGCAGATGCATATTTCTGGGCTGGCATCACTAATCTACCGGGAAATCAAGGATTTTTAATTCCCAACGAAATAAACAGGTAAGACTGGTCTACTGCCAATCAGTGTTAGCAAATCTAGTTTTTATTTTATTAAGAGATAAATAATTTCGTTATATAAATATAACAAAGATAACTAAATACTTTATACTGACAGTTAATTAGCTCTACAACAATTACTTCCAATGGACTCGTGATTTCCTCCTTATTTCAGAAATGAAAGCTTTCGATACAAAATTTTCAATAGACCTGAAGCTGAGACACTAGACCAGACATCCTGAATTTCTCTAAATCTCCTCTATTTTGTTATATAGAACTAATGTCCTAACGGCATACCACAATAAGGACATCACCTTAGTGATGCCCCACGACAAGAAAATAGCAGAAATCAAATGGCTGTCAATTTTCGACCTTTCGCTTTCGGTAACCTATGGGGATGTGCTGATCCCAGAGGGCTTCCAGTCACCTCAGCCCCAACAGCTGGTGGAACTGTCCCGAGAGGCCCGTGGGGTCCGCTCCAAGCCTTTAATGCTCATGGACACGAAGACTATTCTTATTCCAGGGTTGCATTACGATGGTACAGCAGAAGGTAAGTGAGAAGCAAATATCTTTCAGAATTCTGACAGAATTCTAATTTTAAGCACATATAAGCTTAATTAGCCGAGATTAGTATACATTTTTCATTAAGTTTTAACATCTCCATTATCACTTTTTTTAGACTGATTATCAAATTAGGTTATTCATATGTTGAATGTTTTCAAATACAATTTTCATCACATCCCAAAACCTTGTTCATTAATTTCCAGGAGCTCGCTTCTGGACTGGAACAGGGACTCAGATTACCTCGAACGGGAAGATAGTTCCAGACGAGGATGGCTAGTAAGTTAATAAACCAAAGCTCAAAAATTTTCTGAAAATTCTTCCAAACCTGTTGATTTTGAAATAAAGAATAATTTATGAATAATATGAAATGTGTAATCTAAATAACGGTCCCAATAAGGAGCACATACAATTCAAAATGTAGTAGTGTAACTAAACAAAAAAACCAATCAGAAACATTTTATGAAATAAAATATTTTACATTTTTTTTTCAAATTTCTGAAACTTAATAAATCACCTATGGCAAATTCTTCCGCTCTACTCGTTTCATAAAAAAGCGTCCATATTCTAATTATTATTTCTCGAAAATGTATTGACATTTTGATAAAATCTTATTAATGTCGCCTTTGTAATTTAAAAAATACAATAGTCTTTCTATGTCATTGCTTATAAAAATGAATTTTCATCTCATTATCCTCAAATAAAATTTCATTTTCGTGACAGCCTGGGACCATTACGTGCCTATCGTGGGGAAGATGTGACATTGCATCTACCAGGCAACCTGACAGTTTTCGACATTGAATGGTTCAGCATTTACGATACGAAGAACAAGGAGAACTTCGGCTCCATTTCTATTCGGGGAGAGTTGAACGTCCCTCTTGCCAGAGTAAAAGTTATTGTAAGTAAACCATATAAAGGCGCTATGCGGATAAATCAGTAAAGTGCAAATTTATGAGACCATGCATCTTTCGTGCAACAGCCCAATGAAAACAGGCTACCGAATTGCGAACAGCTCCATGAGCGACTTCAGGTCAGCTGGGAAGTTTTTGGATCGAAGATCACCATCCAATTGGCAGGTCTGATAGGTGAGAAGGATTACATGGCCTTCGGAATCAGCGGATCCGACAATGCTACTACCATGATTGGTTCTGACACCACGGTCGTACACATGGAGGGCCTCCTTGGTCATGCCATTGATTACAACATCACAGATAAAGCTGTTGTAAGTATTTAATTATTTTGTTATACTATATCAATTCTCTGGGTTGAAGAAATCTGTCAGACTATCTGAAATTTTGCGACTCCGAACAGGTCCAAGTCCTAATTACCGTATTTTGGATTAGCATGATCCCTCCATTATTTCCCTAACTTTACCGCTTCCTCCCTATCATACAGTTTTCAGAAAATAACTTATTTAGTGTCACTTTCATTGAAAATAGTGCACAAGCACAATAGGATCACTCCGTGGGGTTTGTCCGGACCAGTCGGTGGGAGGTTTGCTTGATGTCAGCATTGAAGCCTTCGCCAGAGAAGATGGTATTACGAAAATCACTTACTTGCGGCTTTTGAATGCAGGTAACTCGACGAAAAATCAATGTTTTGGTAACCACATCCAAAATCTTGTTCATCAGTATGCTCAATATGCTTGCTTGTGTTGCGTGTTAGCTGATCATGGAGACAAGCCAATTGAAGACAAGGAAATCTACATCGTATGGGCTCTAGGTCACCTGGGGAAGAACAAGAAGCCTCAATATCATTACTTATATTCCAAAGGCAAGAAAAAACTTGTGCCATTTCAGTTTTAAAGTTTTCGAGAATGCCCAAAAATAATGATGAAATATTTATTTATTAGATAACCTAAAAATAAATTTAGCCAGGCTCATGCCACAGAAAAACTGTTTCTACTTTGCAAAGAATTTGATGAACGATACCACCAAAGCATGGAATCCTGTGAGGATACCCGGTGATATCGCCAATTTCACTGCCATGCTAGGACCGCCAGGAAGCAAGCGCGGATTTGAAGGAATGACAGGTCTGTCAGAGTTAATATTTGATCAAACATTGTCAATTAATACAATCATGTTCTTAACTAATTTCCTCATTGTAAAGAAATTCTATTATTTCTATGAATTCATAGAAAACGAACATCTAAGGTGGTTATAAAATCATTTCCGCGGTAATCTTTTGATGAAAAGGTAATTTTTAATCGAAATTACCTTT
Organism: Julus scanicus; assembly: GCA_034698625.1. Taxonomy (NCBI): domain Eukaryota; kingdom Metazoa; phylum Arthropoda; class Diplopoda; order Julida; family Julidae; genus Julus; species Julus scanicus. The sequence continues at coordinate 19,332 of JAQGBW010001230.1, forward strand.
TCATCAAAATTCTATATTTTTTTCTGGATCGCCAGGTCAGGACAGTCCAGGCCTTGTATGGTACATCAACGGCTACATGGCTCCAGAACTCTACGTTAAGCGGGGCAAGCGTTACACCTTCTCCGTGTACGGGGGCAATGATCCAAACAGGCCACAGTTTTACCATCCGATGTACATCACGGACGATCCTCGCGGTGATTACGAACATCTGAGCCCGCAGGAGAGAAAGGTTCGTTCTAATAGCTAAAACACTGCCAAATTGGATAATCAGTCATACCGTTCAACGTCTCTTGTCTTTACAGAAAGTCCGAGTTTATGCCGGAGTGGATTTCAGCAGGAGGTCACGGCCCATCCCAACAGCAGGTATTTGCGCAAGTCTAAAAACAGAATAAAGTGAGAAAACGCATAATCAGAAATGACAAACTTATTGCAAAACTTTTCGGTTCGTTAATATTCAGTGGGGAAACTCTGCTGGTGGAAAAACGAGAGTTTGGACTTGCGCCACGCAGATTCCTTCCCGACGTTTAGCAAGTTTCGAAACACCTTACAACTCGTGTGTGAAGAGGGAGATCCGGCCGCCATGGTGTGGCTTCCCAACTCAACCACCCCAGATGTTGTTTATTATCAGGTGAATGGGTTGGCTTTTCGCAAATTTGAGATCTTACCGAGAAAGTTTCAAAATTTCAAGTTGAATAACTTTTGCTTTTCTGCATTCCAGAGTTTTTGCCAAGCCAACATGGGCTGGAAGATCTATGTGGTGGATTCGATACCGAGTAGTGCTCAGGAACTGCCCCGCAACATCTGGTGCAATGTCACGCTTGTGCTGCTTTTGCTAGTCTTTACCAAATATGCATAATCTTAATTTGAGGTTGGGTAACAACCATATTGGCAAATATGAGAAAGCAGCTGTCTAGGATTGCTCACAATTGCAAATTGCAGGAACAAGAATTGAGAGGGATCTCGCAACTGTCATCTAGCATTTCTGGTTTCAGACACAAATGTGACAAAACTAATGCATGGATCTTGCTTGAGTTTTGTACAAACTAGAACAATGTTTTTTATGCTTTTTTAAATCATGGCTCACTTAACGAGTGCTAAATTCCAGAAAAGGACCTTCTTACAAAATATTATAGCATACTGGTTGAAAGCATTTGAAACTAAAGCTAAATTATTTAACTTTCAGAAAGATCCATGCACTCGTTTCTTGCTTTCGACTCTCAAAAGTTGATCAAAATTGTTATATGTTAAAATTACTTTTAACTGTATGTTTATATATAATTACAATCTTAAGAATGTATGAAATGATCCACGCATCATGTTTCTTGTGTTTTTATCTTGAAGTTTCTTGAAGAAATCTTTGAACTTGGAAGTTTTACCATTGCAAATGTAGGTACTATTTGGGAGACCCTTATTTACAACAGATCTGTGACAGTCAAGTAATATGTCGATGAATGTGAATAACATAGTTGGAATGACGCAAAATTAATTCATTTGAAACTTTGGTTTGCAACTTTACATTTTCGTAAACGTTTAACATATTCGCCAAAATTAACGTTTCTGTTCAAATCAACATACTGAAAAAGTAAAGCCTCGCTTAGATTTGCTTTATCCGAGTATCCTTTTGATGCCCGAAACACAAACATTTTTTGACAACCTTTGATGACATAAAGAGTAATATTACAGAAGTAGTGATCATGTGAATAGACAATTTCATAATAAGTTTCCTTCATTTTGCAAGAAGTCAAGTCCATTTGCTGACTCAACATATCACCACATGCAGTAACTAACACCAAGCATGTATTTCTGAGCTTTTATTTCACCATAGGCATATGTGGATACTGAGCAAGTGTACAAGTACATGACCTGAAGCAACGCATGGCACAGCAACAGTAAATTGTAATTGAGAACAACATTTTTTGTACTATTTTACTGCTAAATATGACACAGAAAAATAATTTATATGTATAACGCTATTGCTTCATGCCCAGTTAATATTTCAGCTGATAATATATGCATCAGTGCATCAACTTTAACATAAACGATTCAAAAGCCCATCAATCACAGACATTCAAGGTTGCACGAATCAGTCCAAAGTCTTCACAAACACTGAAAGCGCAATGGAAACCAAATACCATGTTTATCAACAAAGACGAAAGTATATACAGTAGTTTTCATGCAAATCCCACAAATAAGATAAGTTTGAAGTTTTTCCAAGAAAAACAAACGGAAATAGTAGGAATTTAAGGCAATTTTTTTAAGAAAAAACAGTCACCAAAATTAGATAACTTCATAAGTAATCAACATATTTGCTGTAAAATTATACTTTTACTTGATGCAGTGTTAAACAGCACAAAACACTGTCTAACTGTTAAAGATTCAAGGGGCCATTCAAAAATTATGTCACACCTAGAGGGTGGGCGGGTTATTTGTTTGTTTTTTGTGACAATTGTGACCAAGCGGTGGGGGGTGCTTCGGTAATGTGACATCACAGTAAAAATTTATTTGAAACGGTAAAAAATATGCGGTAATATTTGGGTCCTGTAGTGACTCAAAACTTTCTTCCCGATAAAATTATAAAAGAATATAGAATTATTAAAAAATAATTGGGAGGGAAGAGGGGGGAGGTAATCTACGGGTTGTGACATCATTAAGGATGGAGTACAGTAAAATTTGTGACAAAGGGGTGGGGGTGTTTAAAAAGAGGCAAAAAGTGTGACACAATTTATGGATCACCCCTAAAGCGTATAGAATGGTTTTGTTTGTTTGGTCAAGTGAAGATTTGTTCATTATTCAATAAGCGTTATTCTTCTAGAACGTTTGAGGTACTTTCCCCATTAGGTCCAAATTCTTTGTCAAAAGTAAAAACTATCTCACATAGTTCAACTCTACAATTTTGTTTTAATCACGTCATCAGTGGGATTTTTTCCACTCACGTCGCACCTGAACTGGCGAGTACCAGTACTACGTTGCACAAGAAACTGATGCTTTTTTTTGGTTTCAGTATTTTTTCACCATGGAAATTAAGTGTGCTGCACATTTAGTCTACGAGCCCATTAAACGTTAGACTGGGATAAAACATGCACTTTGGTTGCTAAGCCCTTTAAACAAAACTAAAACTAATACATGTGTGTCAATCGTCAACTCCGGTTTTAACCGAGATCGAGACCTATAAAGCTTAATGCCACTTTCCAAATATAAATGTGGCAAGTTGTCTGGAATAAAAAAAAAATAAATATGGTGCTTGTCGAGTATGCGAAAAACCGGAAAAGGGAGAAGTGAACAAACCAAAACAACTCCAAAGTAGAACGTAATAAATTTGACCTTAAGACTGAATTTTGGCAGCAATCGAATATTGGCACGGGCTCCGCAGAGCTTAGAGTCAAGGCCTAAAAGGGTTAGCAAGGCATCATTCGCAGCTAGTAAACTCATGTGGCTATGAAAGGTCTTTAAACAGGTCAAAAGTCAGCACATCACTATAACATCACACATTTGTCAGAGTTTTGGCATGGAAGGCAAAGATATGTGCACCTCAAAACTAAAGTATTTTTTGTGCTGCAAAAAACACTCCACATGTATTATTAATGGACTTATAAGTACCAGTATGCAGTGCCAATGAAACTACTCGGTTATCTGCATGGAGGAAATTGCAAAAATGTCAAATCTTAATGTCCCGATGCCAATGGTACACATCAAATCTGCAACTATGGTGTAACATTTTTACCGATTTAACGCTGGATGTGTCATTGCAATACGTGCCAAGTTCTTGGTTAATTTGGTAGAAAAAACATCTGAAAGGAAGCTGCCATTTTAAAGAATGCCAGTTTGTACTGCAATATATGCTCATCAACCAAAACACTTCCTCTATTTTTGCCGTTTTCTGTTGTTTAGCCTAGATTCTTAATATAATCAAGCAAATTGTTCAAGTTGCAGAGAAATTTTATAAACATTAGATGTCATTTCTTATTTGCAGAACAGTCAATTAGGGTCAACTGATTAATCTTCTAAATGCAAAGCTGCCCTCTTTAAAGAGCACCAATACACATTGGCAAAAGAAAATTGGTGTTCCCGAAAAACAATTTCCTCAAATAAGGGAGTGCTCGAGTGATTACTTAGGATCAACATAGAATTGACATGTGAAGGGTTTGCAAACAAAGTAGAAAATAATAAGAAGGATTATTGTGACTAAAACAATTATAGGAAACTTACCTAGTAAATTATAACAAAAATTAAATTAACTTATATAAGATAATACCAAAAACTTCTTCAGCATTGTTCTTGAAAACTTTGACTTTTGCACCAATTTCAAAAATTAATTTAATATTTAATGGAATTTTGCCAGTAAAGTATAAAGTTGGCTTGTGATAAGGTTGGTTGGCCAGGATTAGGGGCTCAAAGGCAACTAAGGCAATCCAGCAGAGAATTGTTTGTGATAAATTATCCAAACTTGGAATGGGTTTTTCCTCTAGTTTATTATTATTTTCGACAGTGTCATAAGCCTGCTGAAATTAGTAAATTAGAAGGTTTGAAATCAAAATGTGGTATGAGCTTCGTAATTTTCAAAATGAAATAAATGTGTTACAAATCCTCACGTACTCCGATTGATAATAATAAATAAAAGAATACATTGACAAAAATGCTTGGGAACACATATTTAACATTTTTTAGCATGTTGAAATTTCAGAAAATCTTGTGCCATTAAGCAACTCCAGTGTATATACATTGAGCGAGTACATATAAGCAATTCTTCACAGCATTCATAGCATGTAATAAAATACTGAGCAAAGCTGGAGATAAGTCAAGGATTACAAAAAAAGCCAAATTGCAATTCAATTATTGCGTAAAGACGTGATTTGCAACTGCCATAAACTGGATCCAGGAATAGACAATTCCCTGATTTTTGAAGATCTTTCTTGACCAGAAAATTTCCTGGCCAACGCAGTGTCGACCTGCTAAACTCCAAAACGAGATTTAGTTCTAATTATTAGAGAAAGAAGATTGGCACTGTATACATAAACAGGTATTGCCAGACTTGACAAGTTTTTATGGATGAACCGAACACCAACTTCTTGAATTGGGAGTGAAAGCTTAAATCACAAATGCAGTGTCAAAAAGTGATTTGGGGTAATCTGACGAAGCCGATTTGGACTTAGTTCGAAAACAAAATTCTTCAAAAGTAAACCTTCACATTTTTGAAGAAGAACATAGCAGGTAGACTTTGCGCGCTGGATAGTGTTTCCTGAATGGTTTAGTGCAGCCTGATGAAATCTTCCAGATCAACAGGCACTTCGCCCGTGTAGGGAATTCCACGTTCCTTGACAATCTGAGCGGCCAGGCATTTGAGGTTTAAGTAATGCAGTGGATTGATGCTGCACTCCGGCACCAGTGCAAGCAAGCGGCAAGCCTGTTCGCCCTTTTCGTTACGCTGATCGATGTGGGCACCATGGTGCAGTAACAGCGTGACCACGTCAACGTTGTAATTACGGGCAGCAACGTGCAACGGCGTGTCATGGACCAGGTTCATCGTGCAGGCGTCCAGCCCGCACTCGAGAAGCACCTCGACCACACTCTTGTTGGGGAAGATTTGGGTGTGCGTTCCCTCAAAGAAGCTGCTGGCCTTCATGGCGTTGGAGGGCGACACTGCCAAGTGCAGGAGGGAATCACCTAGGTGATTGTGGGGGTTCATACGGATTACCTCGTTGACAAGCCGCTTCATGCGCATGGTCTGCACCTTGTCTTTGGGCACAGCCGCCATCACATGAATCAGGTGGATGACCACCCCGAGAATTCGGTCGAAGTTGTCCTGTTGCCGCTTGTAGACAGGCTGCACGTCCAGCAGCTTCAGAGCTAAGGGTATTTCGTTGGCCAGGAGCTCAATGGCGGTCACAACATCCTCAAAGTTCACATCTCGGGGTCCGCCTACCCGTTGCTTGTCAAGCAGGTCGAGAAAAAGGCGCACAATGGCCTGTGCTGTAAAGCACGCCTCACTGTGCAGCAGACTGTCTTTGAGGATGCGCTGTTTAAGAGCAAAGATCCACAGTTCGACGCAGCGCTGGTACTGCATGCTGTCTGCATAGGCAGCACCACGGTACATCAGCCGAAAGATGGTGTCCTTGTGCAATGGGCCCAATATGCGCTCGCAGATGAGCAGTGACTGCATGCGTGAAGCGTCCAGGTCCAGGGCGATGACATCCAGCTCTGCGGCACTGTCAAACTCAACCGCGTGCTGGTAGGCCGCCCTCTGTGGCACCGTGCGGGGTTTCGGCACCCCGTTGCGAATTTTCAGCGCCTTGCGCCACAGCAGCAGCGCCTGCGGCAGGTCATGGTGCTCGTCAAGGTATGTGGAGGCCATGAGCTCGTGGGCATCCGCTACCCTGTCCGGGCTGAAGACGGGCAGCGTTGTCAGGTGTCCGAAGATCTGCATGGCGCCCTTCAGGCAGGCGGTCTGCAGGGCGTCGTCGCCAGCCATGCTGCGCATCAGAGGGTCAGCCCCATGCTCCAGCAGCAGCTTAGTGGCCTCGAAGCGGTGCTCCTGGATGGCGTAGTGTAATGCTGTCTTCCGCTGGATATCCCTGGCGTTGACAGCGGCCCCATTCTGCAGCAGGAAGGCGCAGAGCGGCACACTCTGAACAGAGTTGATCAGACAGGTGCCGCCGTTGTAGTTTGGTTTCAAGATGTCGGCCCCGTGTTCCACAAGGTAGCGGACGATCTCAAAGTGGGTCATGAAGCATGCTGAACGCACGGGCGTGGAACCCGTGTCAGATACACTGTTCACGCGCGCCCCATGTTCCACCAACAAGCGCACTACCCCCATCTTGCCGGCCACGCAGGCACACCACAAAGGCGTAACATGATGGATGCTGCGGTCGTCCGGCACCTCATAAGTGCCCCGCTGTTCCACGTCCGCCCCGCACACACTTATCAAATACTCAACGATGTCCAAGTTACCTCTTTTACAGGCTATGAACAGGGGCGTGCAACCGTCCTTTTCACGGGTTACGATGCCTACCCGTTCCGGCCGCTGGAACTTTTCCAGCTTGGAACGCAGTGGATAGGACAATCTTGCCCCTGGGGCCGCTGTGCGACATTCCTGGAATAACTGGTTGAAAATCGTCTCCTTGTGCGATGTTTGGTCCACCTTGCCCGTAATCCACATCGTGAATGTCTATGCGAGAAATTCTCGCTAATTTTACGCGATTGTAGTCTGCAGCCCTCCGAATCGACAGTGGGACTCTTTCGTAATGCAACCCGAATTGAAACTACAAGGGGGACGCCATCTTTAAACGACCTCGACTTCCCATTGGCCGCATGGGTCACGTGATCAAGAAGGTGGGGGTGGCAAACAGCTGATTGCAGCCAGTGACGCTATTTAATCTAGTACATTCGTACTAGACTGACGCCAATGGCAACGGGATATATAAACTATGATAAACAAGGCAATTTGTAATTAATCTGTATACGCTAAATTTAAAACGATAAGTTTGTTGCGTGATAGGGAGCTGGGGTCACTAGCGTTCGAGTTTCTAGAATTTAGGGCGGGAAGTTAGTTTTGAAATTTAAAGTCCAATATATATTCAACGTCTACAAATATTGCTTGCGAGTTGCAAGGATGAGGTATTTTTGCAGTTAGTGACAGAATTTAAAACTGCTAATATTTTTGCAATTATGAGTGGTAGAAAAACTATAATTTTATCATTTCATTTTTCGAAGAAATCATTTAATTTCTTTAAAACATACGTTAGTAAAAAACGGAAGTATATTACAATTATTTTCAAAATAAATAATATTAAAATATTCACGTTAAGCTATTAAAAGGTTATTAACATTTTAACATATCATCTAATGTTTAAGGGGCCTACTTCTAATGGGGTCTACCATCTAGCAAAGAATGTCATATGGTACATCACAAATTTTGATGTGCGGTGTGCCATCACTGCCATGACAGTTTTAGGGCCTTGTTATGTATGCCACAAAAATACTATGGCATTAACTACAAATTAACGATATTTGAGATGGAATCCTCTCAACCCAAACAATGTTATGCCATATTATGTGTTCATATATAAGTTCACATTCTTACTCATCAATCCTAATAAGCGTCTGGCCCAAATAGCCAGGAGTTTCAAGAAGAGCCAGGGCCGGACCCGGGGAAGATATTCATAACTCGAAGTTTTGAGAAATTATAGGTACTGCTAATACAGCAGTCTGTAGACCCTGTATGGTTCAACCCATTCCAAAAGAATCCTAGCTCTGTTGGTCGATTCACTGCTTGTAAATATGCAAAGCAGGTCTGGCCTACTTGAACGAATTAGAAATTTAAAGTCTGTTCTGAATATGCAACATGATATTTCTGAAACACCGTTCAGGATAATTGCGCCATTTGGCCTAAATATCGAACATCGAGGTCAAGATCACTTTAAAAAAATGAAACCCTTTAACTTGGAATGTCACTTTTCACTAATAATTTATCGCTATATAAGTATACACTTCTGGCCTTGACTCGCTTCTAAATATATTTCAGCTGCATTTATAACTAGGCGACACGGTTACCCCTTGAAATAATAGCATAATTTCGAAGTAAAACATGTAAAATTACCTTGTTCACCTTGCGAAATCACGCTAACGATGTTTTAAAATAAAAATTTAAGTTTTGGCGGGCTTCTCCTTAGCTGCCAACTGGCGCCATCTAGCGATTTGAAATGCAGTTGAATTGCGTGAAATTTTATGCCATACTTGCCAGGACTTTGACATGGAATTTGGGGAGGATAAATCAGGGATTATGATTATAAACAGGAAGATTGAATTAGAAATGGAT
>JAQGBW010001231.1:0-28134 GCA_034698625.1 Julus scanicus
GAAGGTCCACTTCCTGATTTAGCAGACGATTTCGAGTGAGTTGTGCGTGATTTTCGCCAGGTGGGCAACAGGCTTTATCCGAGCATCAATTGAACACAGAAAACCCGGTTTAAGATTCGAAATAGAAAATAAACCTTTGGAAATTCAGTTAAAAGGAAAGCTTAGTCAGAATCTTGTAATAGGCTCTTAAATAATATTTAAAAAATACCGCGTTATATATCATAATAATATAACACATTTGTGCGTTTCAATTATAAATACAGTAAGCTAGCACAATGAATACGAAGCTATTTAACGATTAAATAACCTTTGATTAATTATTCATTCCGAGTGGTTGGTGCCATTGGGTATTCGCAATTCATTTTCAGTCTGGCAACACTGGTTTTGTGCTCTTTTTAAGATCAAAAATGGCTTCCCAGGAGATGGCACTTCAACATATAAATTTACGTCTCCTTGGTATCCATCTTGGATCTGAAAACCAGAGTTGCAATTTTAGCCCAATGGCCCCATCTGGTGGCTAAACGAGCTCAAAATTGTGCCTACCTATAATCAAGTCAAAGTTAATTTAACGACCGGTTATATAAGTCGCTCTCCTGTTCTACTAAAGTAATCGGCGATTAAAATGGCCTTCAATTAAGAAAACACACAATGGATATACGCAGAATGGCACCTAAATGGGTATAGGTCATAAGGTAGAAGTAATTGCATAGTTAAAATCAGTCAAAAATCCCATCATGATTATGTTGGGATTTTGTATTGATTTGGGCCGGCCGTAAGGTTTGATTGATTCGCTATTAGGTGCCATTCTATGTGTATCCACCTTTGATGAAACGCTAGGTTTTAATTTCAAAACTAGCCGTTGGTAACAATTTAAAATTGAAGGAGAAACGTAACAATGCTGCGAACTACTTCTGTATGCTTAATAAATTTAAATAAAAACAAATCTTTTGCAAATATAGCAAATACTGTATTTGTTAACAATTTGCTTTACAAATTTGTATATGTTTTGTGCTACAAGAAGATACAGTAATTTTTTAAAAAAGTGAAATTTTACTAAAATGTTGTTATTACTGTATCAACCTCGATGTTTAGTTTCAGGCAAATGCCATAATAGTTCCTCTAAAAATCGGCCTCTCTTCACTTGTAAAATAAATTATCAAAAAAATACAAACAAATCCAAAAAACTAATTCCAATTGCCAGATGCGCTTAGTAGTTAATCGCCAATTACGTTAATAGTTGTAAACCACAAGTTCACCGTCCCTGCATCTCTAGCTGCACCACCGCCACCTACTGGCAAAGCTTCATTATTTTCTACTGGAATTAATAGCCAGTCTTGAAACTTGCATCAGTATACAAAATACTGCCAATTTTCCTCCAAGATACTGTATGTCAAGGCAGTATTTGGTTTCGTATTTAGGAGTCCTCAACACGACATCAGGTGTGCAATCCTGGGCATGCGTTTTCCTCGCCATCGAGGAAGTGACGTCACTTCTGCCGTCATTTCCGGCTACAGCTGCTTGCTCAGGTCGGTCGTTTTTTGAACAGTCTGGATTTCTGTAAAAAAGCAATAAGGTTCAAATAGCGAAGAAGTTTCTTTTCAATAAACTTTTTTGTTCATTATATATTGTGTACGTTTGCTAATGTTGGGTATTTTTGAATTTTACCAAACCCTGGTGGAAAAAACAATAGAAACCAATAGAGATTTTTTATTGTTATTTGGACACTTTATTGATTTTAATTGTTTTCTATGGTTCCTGTATTGACTTCTATTATCTTCTACTGACTTCTATGGTTTAGCTGTATTGACTGAGCAATAGAAAACCATACAAAACAATTGAAACCAATAAAATTAATAAGAAATTTTCTATTGATACCAATAGAAAATTTCTATTGGTTTTATTGATTTTAATTGTTTTCTATGGTTCCTGTATTGACTTCAATTGGATTCTACTGACTTCTATGGTTTAGCTGTATTGACTGAACAATAGAAAACCATAGAAAACAATTGAAACCAATACATTTTTTCTATTGATACCAATAGAAAACAACGTTCCAAATAACAATAGAAATCTCTATTGTTTTTTTCACCAGGGAATTAATCTACCAAATGTATCCTTTTATTTTACCAAAACTTCTGATGTGCATATGGAACACCCAAACCAAAAGCTAAGTCCAATTCTATGGCTATGGAACTAGAAAGGTGTCCTCCTCCCCTGCCATTGCCAAATTTCCACAAACAATTCATCCACCTCGGTTACTTAACTCGTCATTTCTATTAATGAACGGGGCGTAACGGCCTAGAAGAAAAGCACTTAAGATGTTGTGACCACCCACGAGACGTTCAGATCTCACCCCCGCGAGCGTCCTCTGACGGGGCAATCCCGCGAGGACGGGGGCCTGACGCATGGGGGTCACTGGGGTAGACCCGTGTAATCGAGGTCACCCGCAGTAGGCACGAGGTTAACCGATGAGCACTGCCTGCTCGCCTCGATTAGCGCTCCGGACGCCTTCCTGGTGGCGCGCTAACCGAAACAGCGCTCTGTGGCTTCATTCAATGCCATGTATCCAACTGGATTTCAGAGTGGTGAATTATCACCCTTTAAGTGCAGCACCCCCTAGTGGCAAGATGACCATTTTTGGATGTAAAACCAAAAATGCTTTACAGATGGACTCCTGATGGAGACCATAGTCACGTGTGTTATGGGCAGGTACACGTTAGGTCATGTTCTGTGCTCTAGTCAAACCGGTATATGAAAAGTACATATTTTAAGTGGATATATACTTGTACAGGGTGGGCCAATAAAAAGTAAGCCAACTTTATAAAAAATTATAAAATGGCTAATGGAATTTATTGAAAATTTCTACATGTGTACTTCAATAGGATACAAAAGAATTCCCTATTTAAATTTGTGTTCAAAGTTAGCACCTTTCTCCGGAAACAGTTTCAAAAATTGTCTAGCCCTGTAATGTTTCGCTTTACGCAAAAAGCTTATAGCGTTTCTTTCTTCTTCATTTGAAGACAAATTCGAATGATTACGTCATTAAAAAAGAACGTGAAAGAGGGAAATTCGAAAGTAAAGAGAAAAAAATACTTGTATAAATTTTCATTAAATCCATTAACAAATAACCTTATGATTTTTATAAAGTTGGCTTACTTTTTATTGGCCCACCCCTGTATATAGACAAACGGGCAACTCAAAAAAGGACGACTTCGAAGGACAACTAGCTTTCTTTAGTTTCAGCACCCCCTGGTGGCATATAAATATTTAGCATGGCATGGCCAGAAATGTCCCTGTGAAGAACTGCTGAAAGTATAAACAAGGAAAGCTCACCAAACTGGTGGGTGAAGAGATTTTCGGCGTTTTCACCACAGCAGACCTCAGCAAGTCGATCCTCTGTGTCACTGTCTTCTTCAGCTTTTTCTCCTCTTCGATCCTTGCGAAATAAAACGAACGAAAATCACAACAACATTCTGAAAAACTGCATTGAAAAATCTACCTTATCTGTCATTTTTAATAAGTTTGACATCAGTGTATAGTTGTTAGTTAAATTTAAAGAAACATGATCATTGCATTTGTACTGATTCTTATTTAGTATTGTTCCACGAATGATAAAATGTGTTGAAAAATGTCCAAATACATACTAAATTTGGGTATTTACCTTTCTTTGACAATTTTTTGCTGTTCTTTTTTCCAACTGTTTTTGAAATCGTTGCAAAATACAATCCAGGCAGCAAAAAAGTCCTTAGGTAGAGCCTCGTCTCCAGCCTTAGGTTTCCACTGGTAAAACAACATGAGCTCATCGAAACTGTTTCAAACAAAAAACAAACTTGTAAATTGCATAATTTGTATTAAAATGTTATACAAAGTGGGAATACATTTTAGCAAATTAAAAACCGAATTTGCAGAAAATCGGTTAAAATGTACATGTTAGCAAATGTTCTATAATTTTCAACCGATTTAACACAATCAAATTCGTGTATTTAATCTTTAAAATTAATTGGGTGACCAATTAGCAAAATTACTTACACTTGCTGACATTCTTTCAAGTTTAGTTCTAATTCCGTGTGATCCTTATCTCCTAAGATTGGAAAACAAATTAGGTTTTTTTCGGTGGATTTCAACAGATTATTTTAGAACACAAAAATTAGAGATTGGAACAGTATGTGGAACATAAAAATTTTATACAAATTGTCAAATTCATCATCATCAGATCACTATCGTTGAATGCAAGATTCTGGCCAAAATTAAAATAATCTATTGTTTCCTGTCAATGTAAATCTAGGTTTTTAATTCAAGAAGTGTCACGCTTCTTCACGTACAATCTTGGTGGCAACGTATTAGATTAAATTTCTTGACACCATTCTCTAAAATCAGCTAATGTGATGACTCGAATATAAATCTTGGCGATATTTTCAAAATATTGCTATATCGGGCACTATTTCTGAACTGTCTGGAAAACACATGGATGGAAATGAAACAAAGGGATGTCAGACAGACAATGGAGCTTTCATGTAAAAAAGCAATGTACAATGAATGAGGAGGAGGGGGCAAAGGTCACGCTACAATCTCTGAATCCCATATGTCGCCGTGGTTTTTGGATAAGATTACTTATCAAAAACTCTTATATTTTCATGTAGTTTTTGTCTCGTATAAAGTACTAATTTGACCCGCATTTCAATCAAATATCGTTTCATCTCGGTACTAAAACTACTTCCTGTCTGTATGGCACACGCGATGATGCAAACAAGTTGTTTTTTTGTAACCGAAAATGTCGCCTGACCACCTGTGCGTCTGCCATGTGACAATCGAGTGACATTTGACCCCTCATTCGGTTCCACAGTAATTATAGACAGGGTGAGATTTCAATGCGAATGCAATTTTCGAACACTTTTCAGCAAGTAACGAACCTGCACCTGCTGTTAGACTTGTTCGCCATTGGTCAGTTTTCAAACTGAAATTTGCGTAATTATGCAGAAAAAAAACCATCACCATTTCTATGAAAATGAGCAATTTAAACACACACGAGGAAATCCGAAATTATCCATGGATGTAGAGCATCTGCTCAAGGGCACCACGATTTCTATTAACTTTTTTTTTTGCAAACCTACATATTTTGGGACAAAAATCAGAAATTGGAATTTGATTAACTTGTGTCCCTAACTGAAATGGTGGCTGAACAGCCTTATTAGACGACTGGAAAGTCATACATGTACTAGGGCTTCCTAATGCGAACTAAATGTAAAATTCTTCAATGTTTCAACCTTAATGTTTGCCAAGCTGTTTGTCTAAAAATAATTGGAAAACTTTGAAAATTCGACGATTTCCAAGGAGTAATACTTAATTAACGATCATCACGATCAATTGGTCACCGGTCATTTTAGACACAAAAGATAATATATATTATGAACAAAAGAACAGCTGTTTGGCGGAAGAAGGATTTCATTGTTAAAAACCTTAGTCGTTTTTTGTCAGGGGCTAAAATGCTTCTATAAACGCAGCCACGCCCACCCACCACGTGAACCAGGGGGCGCTGAAGATGGGACACCCCTAATTCCGACTAACCCCCAGAAGTCAATGAGAATTAGTAACAGAGTGATGCGACCGAGACGAGTTTGGGGGTCAAGCCCAACCTTCCGGGGCAATCTGAGTCACTTCCGGTTACCTGTTCGATGGAGGTGGATCCGTGGGGTCAAGTGCCAGAGGAGACGACCACCCGCGAGGAAAGCCCAACATCCCACACGTATAATTAATGCATTAAAGACGGGTACACATCAAAGCAAACAAGAAACATAAAACAATTTCTGTAAACTTGTTCGTCGAAACATGTTTTCAAGAACATGTAAAAACATTTCAACGAAACGAAAGTTCACTTTGTCTTATGGACAGCACTCCTACCAAGGCCTGTGAGTTATAACCAAAAATTATAATTATAACATTTAGAAATTTACTAATAAATCTGGGTACATATTTCGAAACATGTTTACGATGAAAGTTTGCACACCAGTTTTCTGCAAACTTTTTGCCAAAAAAGCGTGATTCCAGCGAACATTCCGGTTCAAAGGAAAAAAATGTTTGCTGTTCATGGCGCTCCTACTAAGGCCATGACGTAGTGCATTGACCCACGTGTTTTCTAGCGCAGACGCCAGTTTTACGGCCTTAGTAGAAGCGCCATGAACAGCAGACATTCCCTCCGTTTTAAAATGCTTTTTTTGATGTGGACACTACATTTTGACAAATCTGTTTATCGAAACATGTTCATGAAATCACGTTTCGGCAAATTGGTTTGCAGAAACTCTGTTGATGTTTCGTGTTTGCTCTGGTCTGTACTAGGCATCGGGACAGCAATTTTATTTTATAACATATTTAAGAAGAAAACCCCTAAAAGATTTCATAAAATCATGCCATATGTTAGGATCGAACTATGAAGAATTTCAAGATGTTGAAATTAAAGTTGAAAGTTATGTTGACAAATTGTGAGGATGACATCCTTAAGCATGGCATCTGAATACGAGATGTTTTTTTTTTTTTTTGCCATACTGACAAGTTACTCTTTACATCTTTTTTCTAGGTAGTGTCCCAAGCGTAGGATCTCAGGTGGCGCTTCCTGCTTCGCCACCCGGGCGTGGGCGGCGCTGGTGAAGCGGGCGACTTCCGGGAAGGCAGTTAGCGCCCCCTCGCTCGACCTTTCAACTCTGCTTGGACATGGCGATAATATCGCATTATGTTCACGCAAATGAAGGGAGCGCCGAAGAACAACGAAAAATGGACGAAGTCGGTTGAATGACTCTTTTAAAGATTGAAAAAAATAAAAAAACAAACAGGACGATGCGTGAGGTAAAAGGGAACGCTGGACCTTGCAGGGGTCAGCCGAGCATTTGCATAATAGCTTTCGAAAAAAAACTACGCGTGGGAAACGAAGGGTTGGAGTCAAGGGTCATTGGGGATACCAAGAGACTGATGGGTTTACTAAAAAAAAAAAAAGGATGGGAGACGAGACAAGTTCACCTTTTTGACACCGTGAGGCGCCTGCGGGCTCAAAGTCAACACCCGCGATGTTAAAAAAAACCTTTCAACGACAAATGTGTTTCAAAAATTGTAAAATTTAAACATACCTGTATATGAATACACCGAATGCAATGTAAAAGGCCCACAATTAGCAGCGCCATCTATGAAGCGTCTCTACAAACTATAGATAGCGTTACTAAAAGCAGACGGATGGCATGCAAGTACAGTGGAGTCCCACTTATACGAATATGAGGGGAACCGAAAATTCTTCTTATAAGTGAATACATTGTGCAAGTGCATGTACTAGCAGGTTTCGTGGTTACTGTGTTTTAATAAATAGAGAATAATTCTTAAAAAAATGTCGTTTAATAGTTTTGTCAATGTATAGGTACAAACAAAGAAGAAGAGAAACAAAAAACAAGTTGTTTTTAATATATATATACTGTCGTGAAAATGGAAACTGTGATTTTGGATGAATTAGTGGATTACTGTACTGTATTTCTGTTATTATAGTATATGTTTTCCTGGGTAAGATCATGCAGCGGTCAGACGTCAGGTGTTTTGCCGGATATTTATCCAGGTTCCATGCAATAGGATGACTCAAATATTGCCCCTAGGTTTCGCATTACGTTTGCCAGAGACTAGAAAGCTGGTCCATCTCAAATATTTCTTTTTGTTAAGCAAGAAACGCTTTTGAAAATCATAAAAGTTCACTTATTTAAATCAAATTTGCATTTGCTGGACCCATACTATGTTCGGAAAATTTAAAACACGCACTTCTTTAATGATCTTCCATATTTTGGAACGCCTACGCAAGATATTAGCATGAATTTAATAAGGCATGACGCATCAAAGTCTTCCGTCACCCTAACTCTCGTCACGTTCCAAAGAGTGCCTTTTTTACGAGTAGCTTTCTAGAAAAGCAATTAATTAACTGGGCTTTGTTTCTTCCACAGATCGTAAAATTACTGCAAATCGAAATTCCATCATCATCTCATTTAATGATAATCGTCGTGACGATGACATCAGCCGATTCGCCCGTCGTTAAGCCCAGAAACTTCCGTTAAGTCGCCACCTGGCGGGCAGGAATGTCCATTTTATGACCGTACCGTCAACTAAATAACACTTATTGGTGGGGCCCCCTAGGGTCATCGGGAGATTTTGGCTTATGGGACCCTCGTGTGGCTTCCCAGAAAATATTTATTTCGGAAATTATTTAAAGGCAATTTCACTTTGATTCACCCTTCTGAAAACGCCGGTTAAGCCGGAGAGCCGGATAAGAGGGGGTTCTATAGTAGTTTGATATCAAAGTGGAGCCTACCTTGTTCGAAAAAGCCCTCCATCTTGGATTTAAACGGCTCCAAATGTTCAAATTCCGAACCGATTACCACTTTTTCCGCTCGCTTTCGACACTCTGAAAACAGAAATAATAGAATCAAAAATAAAGAAAATGAACAACTGAAGTTGAAATCTTATACTCCTCTATAATTCTAATAATTCTATAGTTGTAGTCACGGAATGGATTTCAACCGATTTGGAACCAATTTATGCAAATCAGTTTTTAACGAGATTGAAATCCATTCTGTGACCATAGCTTATTTTTCAATAGGGTTTTATTTTCATTTTTTGCATCAAATTTGATTTCAATTTCCTCTAATAATTTCAAGTATCCTGAAATCGCTTTAATTCCATGTAATTAAAATCAAAACATTAAAAACTAATTGCAGATTAGATAAACTTAAAATAAAACTACAATTATTAAGAAAGGAATCATTTTGGCATATTAACTACGGTGTGCCAATCTACGCTTAAACGGAAATCCAATAAACTGCCGTGTGCCAATCTGAGTTTTACAGAAGTCAAAAAGTAACATCATCTAAATGTTACACATCTCTTGAAAAAAATCTTATATAGTCTAAAAATATAGTATATATAACTGTGGGCTTACCCGAAAGATCTTTTTGAAGATTCTTCAGATCCACAGTCAAATCGTCAAATTTCACGCTGGCGGCTTTTTCCAGATCACTGGGCTCAGGAAGAGGAAGTTTCGTTTTTTCCGTGCCAGCATTCTTTATTAAAAAAAAAAGGAATTTTATTTAAAATCCGGAAAAAAAATTGATTGTATACCTAGGTGTTTTAAGGTTCTACTAACCTCATCAAATTTCCGTACATAAACTTTAACCAAGTAGTGAAGCAGAGTCAACGAATTGTCCTAAATAAGAAGAAATTTTCCAAATTTTTAATACAATTTCGAAAAACTTTTTGAATGAACTCTAAAGAAAATGCAAACCTTGCTCTTAACGTCTTTCAGTTTTGACAAGATTTCCAAACCAAAACCATCTGCTTGACCACGTTGTCGATTTCCTGAAAATAAAAATTATAATAACCCACATTTAACAAGTCGAAATTGTATTAGAGACCAAAAAGAGAAGTATTTATTTCAAAGTACATTTCTCAAAGTACGTATTATATGAACATATATAAGCATAAATTAATTAACACAATCAACAGAAATATACAAAAATGCCATAGGTGAAACTTGCCTCCGTTCATGTAGTTTCCGAGAGACAAAATTAATCCGAGTATTTTTTGAACCTCTTCGTTTTTCATTAACATCTGCACAAAAATAAATGAACGAATGATGAATCTGATCGAATCTCCCCATAAAATCTTTTTCGTAAATGCATGCTAACCTCGCAAGTCATCTTCATGTTGTTCAACTTGTTTTCGATCATGGTCGTATTTTCAGAGAAAGTTGACTGAAATGTGAAACAGGCGATGCGGTCGGCAAAATATGGAATTTGGGATAATTCGAAGAGAAACCTATTAGTTGAGAGAAAAATACGGATAATTTATAAGATGAAAAAGTGAATCCAAAGATGGAGAATGTTTTAATCACTCAACTGTTCAGGTTTATCTACTGGAACTTCAGGATTGCCTTCTACGTGAGCTTTGATCATCTTCAGTTCTTCGTCGTTAGCCCTCTAAACAAGTGTTGATAAATACATTTTGGTACACAACTTTTTTTTTGTAAAATAAACTGAAACTTTCATTACTTAATTTAGTCACTAAATCAAAGTTACTAGCTCACCACTTCGTAAATGGACTGTAAAGCATCTAGATCAAGCACCGAAGTATCGAAATTGTAGATGGCTGAAAAGATGGGGAAAAAAGATTTAACGACAACATAGCCGGATACATGTGTCCAACGACTTGGAAACATTGTTATCTTCTACATCTGGATAGATGTAACCAATTTTCCGTTTATTTAAAAAAAAATGTACAATTGGCAAGCATTCAAAATGGAACGCAAAGAATTTTAATGGAACGGAATAGAAACTATGTTCCATTTTGGATGCTTGCCAAGTGTATTTTTTTTTTAATACACAGGGGGAATTTTTAAATTCTTTACATGATGTTGATTGCATACAGTGGTTAATTCCAAATGAGGTAAGTTAAAATAATTTCTAAAAACAAGAATTGACAAGTAATAGAGTTCTTAGGACTCCCTTAATCCATTACATTTCAGGAAGAAAAGAAAAATGTTAGTGTATGGCGCCATTTTTTTTTTCCTTTTTCAGTCTAAACGAGGTTGAAAATGAAAGGGGGCGTCTCGATGGCGAGAAATAAACGGGGGGAATAAATTGTCATTCGGCAAAAATGGCGAAAATAAATCTTTTTCCACGTTTCAGGGCCCCCGATTATTTACGAGGCGCCACCGCGCGGTAGAAAAAAGGGGAGTCTTAGGAAGAAGCCCCTATATGAATGAAAATTGGCCGATTCAAAAAACAGCTTTTTTATGAATGCCCCGAGCTGGAAAAACAACAAAAACAGATTGATTGGGGCTTCTCTAATGACGGGCCACTGACACGAAAAACACTGAAAGATAGAAATCGACAAATGAAAAAAATGGCCGCCGCGGTATTACACCGTCATATTTCAAAACAGCAGACGCGTTTTTTTTTCTATCTTTGAAAAGCTTGTCTGGACGAGACACTGTCGAGTCGAAATACTTTGCTAACGAATAAAACAGACGAGAATCGTAGATTTTGGTCCAAAGACGTCATTGTTTTTAACTTACTTGGGCTGGCAATACAAAAAAGTACTTTTGTTCATTTTTTGTAAATTGATGGATTTTAAGGACGAAACTTAACTCATGAAGAAAAATGCATCTGCCTCTAAAGTTTCTAGAAACATTCGAAAATATATTGCATTTTTCGATTGGTATTAAGCAAAAATGTCGAAATTTTACTTCAAATCCCTCTGAAATAACCTATGGAGATTTTACAATAGAAACATCATTTGCAATCGAAATTGTATTCTAGATTTAAAAATTCCCAATTCAATAATGATGGACTTTTAATTTAAAACTTATTGAAATAGCTCATTCAAAATATAATATTTCACAAAAGTAAAATTAGTTAGTTTGCAGTCAAACGAAGTAGGGGGAATGCAACATTTATAAAGTGAATCCGTTGAAAACTGTTTTCATTCTTAATTCCAGTCAACCTTAATTTGGTCGTCCCAAATCAAGATGGCGAGTCGTGTCATTGACAGAAAGAAAAAGGCGTTCACCGTGACCCCTGCGAAGGCTTCTTCCCGATGACTTAAAATGGCTCTCGAACAGGGTAAGAAACTGAGAGATTGAGGTTTCACATACGTCAGAAATTACGTGAATTATTTGCAAGGCGCAATTTTTTTAATTTCGTGAAAACAGGGCGCGGAGCAGAAAAAAAAGGACGGACTCTATTTTTACAAAAAGCGTAACCCTCGTGAAAGCTAATATTAAGGTGACCCCCGGCTGAATGAGTTTGTGCTCGTGAAATAGGACAGGAAGGGTTGATGTAAGAAGATGTTCAGCGTGTAGTAAAAAACCTCATTTCTAGTAAACACATCTGCGTGAATGAATATCAAGGAAATAGAAAGTGAGAGAGTTGCTGAAAAACTTTTTTTTAAAAAAAAATGTAAATTGCAGCCGGATTCGATCCCCTCCGCTCCATTTCCATCAAGCTGTCATCGCCGAGATCTAGGCTATTGAGAGAAAAAGGGACAGCTGGCCAAATTTAGGCGAAGGTGAGAGAAAAACGTTGTCACATTTAGGAAAATGTATTGTAGGGTGGCAACGTTTTTGTAGAGATGTGATTAATTCAATGTGAGATATGTATAAAATAATGACATTTTTAGGAAAACTTGGAAATACGAGAAAGTTTTTTTTAAGAATGAATTTTGTAAATGATGGGAATTTTAGGAAAACTAAAGAAAATAATTGAAATTTTAGGAAATTGAGCTTTCCTAAAACTTAAATTATTTTCAAGAAAATGATGCGAATTTTAGGACAGCTCAAGAAAATGATGAGAATTTTACAAAAACTCAAGAAAATGATGGGAATTTCATGAGAGTTAAAACAAATGATGGGAATTTTAGAAAAGCTCAAGAAAATGATTGAAATTTTAGGAAAGCTCCAGATAATGACGAGAATTTTAGGAAAGCTCCAGAAAATGATGGGAATTTTAGGAAAGCTCCAAAAAATGATGAGAATTTTAAGAAAACTGAAGAAAACGATGGGAATATTTCGAAAACTCAACAAAATGATAAAAATGATGAGAATTTTAGGAAAACTCAAGAAAATTATGGGAATATTTAAAAAACTCAAGAAAATGATAGGAACTTTTAGGAAAGCTCCATAAAATTATGAGATTCACACGAAAACTACCTTAGGAATATCTAAATTTGTGTTAAACACCAGTTTTATGCTGGAATTTTCCTTCGAGTTCAGGAAATTTCCGTTAAGCAGATAAATCTGGAATAATTTGTAGGATGGGACTTTGTATGTTCCAACAGATTTATTGGACACCCTAGTTGTTTTGAAAAAAATAAGGAATTTCGGGGATGTCCTTATTGAATGGCCCCTTATTATTTCTATTTTAACGAGATGCTAGAGAAGCATTTCATTCTCACCAGGGGGCAGCGAGGGCGTCAAAACCTGGATTTTAAGCGTGAAATAGGAAGGGTCAAGCGATTTGCAATAATAAAACCGGGCGATGAAAAAAAGGTGGCGCCACCGCCATCGTTAATTTTTGTAATCCCAACCGCGAGTGTAACCTCATCAACAAAAATAACGCGAATATGTGCGACGAGGGCAGAAGCAGGTTGGGTGGCACGCCCTATATATTTCGGCCAAACCTAAAATATTAAAACCAAAAAGAAAAACGAAAACTGGAAAAACACCAAACTGGTTTCTAGAAGAAATTCCGCAATTTCGGCAATACATTTTTTTAATAGCGACGGGACATTTGCCAATTTCCATACGCCATTTTCAAAAAATTTCACCGCGCGTTTTCACGTCCCACAAACCGAAATACTGAAAAATCTAAATTTATAAAAAGCAAACAAAACAAAATGTCTGCCAAATGGGTTTCCAGTGGTGTCACAAGGCGACAGCCAACAGGTGGCGGGAATGAAAATTTCCCGTGTGGAGACATTATATAGGGCCATATACTGTATAATTTCACCATCCGAAAACATGTATGGCCATATTTGGCGTTTAATGTCGATGCATGGAATAAAATGTGGACTTCGAAATTTTCTCAAAGTCCTCAAAATTCTCCATGTCCTCGTATATTGAAATACAAAAAAATGAGAATTGCACATATGAACATAACAGCAATAATGGGGCATACATTTTCATTTATGAACATTTATTATGGAGAAGTATGCCATATATGGTTATTTTCTGATATGTTCATGTATATGTCATCTTCTATACATGTTAGATATAATTCTATTCATCCATTATTTTGCATTTTATTTAAACTAAAAATTACTTTTTAATGCATGTATCCTATTTATTTTACTTTTTGTTTTGAACACGCTTTATAACGGTTACCAATCTTGAATATGAAATTTTGAGAAAAAAAACAATTTTCAAAAAAGAGCGGATTAGCTAGGGGTATAAAAATAAGCATTTACACTAGAATTGTTTTCATTTAGCGAAAAACATGTGTTTTGTCTATTCTTGCATTGCTGTAATACATACGATGGTTTACACAAAAATATTAACTTTTATCACAAACGTTTTCTTTTAAAAATCGAAATTACTGATGCGATTATTTTTTCATCATATTCTCTAGAAATGCTGTCATGGACAATTTTCAAACCTGTGGCGCCATCTCTTGACCAACATTGGAATTCAATATTCTCAAAATTGAAATATCTGAAATAACAAATCAATGGCCACCACAATGGGATTTTTCGACAACTGAAAAGCAGACAATTGTCTTTCTGAATTCAAAGACATATTAATAAATAATAATATGGAAACTTCTCCATGGATGCTCTTCTCAAGGGAAAGTCCCTGTAACGCTTATACACCGTGGCTCTCAATTTGAAAAAACTAAAAACATCTATCCATGATAACAATCTGCGAAATAACTAAAATATCAGGTTTTGGATATTTGTAATTAGCATTAAGTTTTTTTCATAATTTTTTATGATTTTTTAAAAATTTACTTTTCGAGGCATGAAGTCGCTTGGTTGGTCGTTGGGAACGACACACGAACTTTCTGAGTAACGAGCGGTTGATCAGTTTAGTGGACAGTGCATTCGTCTATCTCTGCTACTTAGCTTCACGCCTTTTAAAAAAGTTTAGGTGCGGAAATTGCGTTGGAGGAGGCAGGGAACTAAAAACTCCGATGATGGGTTCGAGCGGGTAATTACAGGCAACAGGTCAAAGGTCGAGTGGCAACACGCCCCTCGGAGCACAGCGTGGAATTAAGGTAGGAGTGGATCGACCCAGATGGTGCCATCTTCCCACAAGAGGGCACAGAGCCCAGGGAACAGTTCCCGTATTTCCTACATACTGAGTATTTGCTGCACCTTATCATTCTAATAAAATAACGTTCTTATTTATGTTCTGGAATTTATGATTTTATCAATGATTTCAAAAATCCTTTATTTTAAGCATCACTTCTAACTCGTATACGGGGTGAAGTATTTAAAGTCCCAAGTGGAAACTCAGGTCAATTTTTCTTGACAATTTTTCAGAAGTTCAAAATCACCAAAAACTGTCCTAAAGTATCCACACTTTACTATGGAGATAACATATATGCATGTACTGTATTTGAGATGTAATATGCCAAATACAGTATGGCCCTTTTTATGAATGCAAACCTTGGGCTCTGGGGTAACATCTCAATATGAGAGAAAAAAACACCTTTTGATTCATAAATGCTAAAATGCTTTGTTTTTTTCTCATATTTAATTGTCACTTTAGAGGCACAACTAAGGCAGGTGAGATGCAGGAGGCGCCCCTTGTGGCCGCCAACCGTGTAGGTGGCGCCTCGGACGCACCTTTCCCATGATGAGGTGCCGTACAGTCTGTAGTAGAGGGGCGAGTGGTGCGAAAGTGGCACCGTGGGTGGGCGCGTCCAGTCAATGAGTCTTGGGCCAATGGCCCCGCTGCTGAAGCGCCGGTGGTGACCCCTATGGGCGGGTCGCAGACCACGTGGGCCCGAGCAATAAACAAGCATTGAGATAAATCGAGTTGTAGTAACTAACATGAATGAAATGGGAGAATGCAAATTGAATGAAACTTGCAATCCAAAAAAAAAGAAAGGAACCTAGCTCACTCAAACAAAACTCACCAATCATTTTTTTTATTTTTTTAAATTGAGTTTAAGTTCTGATCTAACTTGCTATTTCATAACAGACCACGTTTAATTTTGTTTACAATTTTTAAGTAATTCATAAATATCAAATTTCTATAAATTATAAACAAAAATTGCAACGAATGTGCCCCGATGAGTTTTTCAGGTCGGCACCACTCTTATTATTTAAAATATGGAGTGTAGAACTGCCCATCCCTACACCACAGTATGGATATTTAAATAACAAAAGTTTCTATCACATTTGTACTATATTTATATAAAAAAAAATATGATTATGATTGAAACGTTATGGAACCCCTGAAGGCGTTCCACGGAAACCCAAAGTTCAGAAAAACCCCGTTTGAGGACCACTGAATCAGATGAGAAAACTTCAATATTCTTTCGAAAATGCCAGGTTCTTGGCAGATCATTTATTCTACATTTAATTTTACCTTCCCTTTACATGTAATCTTCATCGAATGAAATCGCCCGAGAAAACAAGATGTAAACACGTGACTGAACTGATAACCGGACAGCTGCTTTAAGACAATTTTTTTAAATTGTGACCAACGTCCACCAGTGAAAATTAAACGAGAAACACGTACTCAAAAAAGACTCGAACCGAACAAGACCATTATCTATGCAGGATTAGCAATGCCAAATAAAAATTAAACACACTTATGAGTGGTGAAAAAACAAAATGAATTAGAACACTCACCATTCTCCACTTCCGCGATTTCCAGGTGGAGGCTTGACACCAAAATACCGACCATCTGAGCCCTTTTGCTGTCCAGCAACTTTGCCCTCTAAAGCCAAACGAAAAGTTGATTTTGTAATGACGAAATAAGTAATTTTGGTCAATCAGTCGATTGAGATTTGTGAGACCCACCTGCAATTTTGGTGAACTGTGAACCTTCTTGGCAGCGACTTTCTTTTCGATGACCTGCCTGGAAAACAGGTCCACGAAGTCATCCAGAGTGTCCAAATCGACTTCTTCCAATTTATCCCAAATAGTATTTGGGTCATTGCTGATTGCGAAAGAAAATAAACTTTATGAAATGGTTATAGTTACAAAATTTCATTTGCATTTTGTAAATATGTGAAAATCTTTTTTAAAAAAACGTTGTATAAAGAAATTCGGAAAACATGTTAAAATTATATAATGAAAGGTTAGCATTTATGTCCAAAAGCAACGTTTTTAATCTCATAAAGCAGATACTTGCCTCTCATTCCTTTGAGCCACCACAGAGGGCACTACCGGCACCTGTATTCTTGTCCAATAAAGGGGCTTCATAGGAACTTTCGGATTAATTGGTTGCTTTCGCAGAACTGGAACAAAACAAAACAAATGTCATAAACGTGGTGTCCGTATTCAGAATGTCTTGACAACTTTAGCGCCCTGTTCAGTGGCAGACTGGGCCTAACATAAACACTAACCAGGTCTGTTGTCGCCAAACCATCCGCCAGGTGGTGGAGGAGGCAGCGGTGCCGGACTCGCAGTTCCGGAAGGTGGTGGTGGGGGCGGCGGCGGACCGCTACCAGGGGGTGGGGGCGGCGGTGGAGGGCCACCCATCATGCCGGCCATAGGCGGCGGAGGTGGAGGGCCACTTCCTGGCATGGGGGGTGGTGGGGGTGGGCCACTTCCTGGCATAGGTGGTGGTGGGGGTGGGCCGCTCATGCCTGGCATCGGTGGAGGGGGAGGAGGTGGTGGATGTCCCGAACCCGGCATTGGTGGAGGCGGGGGTGGACCCATTCCTCCCATTGGGGGAGGTGGCGGCGGTGGTGGTGGTGGAGCTTTTGTGGAAGGTGCCTCCTTTGTGATGTCCACGGGGGAGAAATCCGCATTCACCCGGTTCTTAAGCGCTTCAATATCCGCTAGTGTCTTGTATCTCTCCACTTCCCGTTCCAGGTGAGCATTTTTCTCCTGGACAATGAGCATTTCTGCCAAATGCTCCTTCTGGAGACGTTGGATGTTCAGCTCATTTTCTTTCTAAAAACAAAATAAAATTATAATAAAACATTGCAAAATATATTGACTGATTCACCATCTGAGTGTTTGTTCTGCTAGATAGACGACTATCAGTCTTAATTTGCAATCCGCTCGTTTCTTGTTGGCTAGTCAACGTTATTTGTTTTGCTAGGAAGTTTTATGAAAGAAGCCACAAAATAATGTGCCAATGATACAAGAGATCGAATTTTTCAACGACCTTTTTAGCAAAATATTTTTAAATTCCGACCATGGTGAAACTAACTCACTTGCTGTTTTTCCAGTTCTTCTCGATATCCTTCTTTCAACGTGATTGACCATGCTTCAATTTCTGAAATGAAGATAATTTTTAATAAAGTCGTCATGAATTACCTAGCAGAAGTCACTCCACATTGGGAACATAACTATTTCTGTTATGAACCTTCTGACATTTTTAGCATTGTGGGGATTAAAGCAGATACGAAGATAACAGAATAAAACAAACATCGGACATGTTTTGCGTTAAAACTTAACAAAATCACTGATGACAAATTGTTAGCATACTTTGTGCAGATTTTTTATAAAAAGTAATTAGAAATGACACATCATCGGAAATTTATTTTTAGATCCAAGATAAAAGTAATTACTGTCAAAGTGTCTTGATTTTACATGGAGATATTTGGAAGCCCCTTCGACACTATGTTGACAAATATAAAGCCCTTTAAATAATTTGGAGAACAAACAGGTCCTCCCTTAAAATATGCCATGATTTCCACACCCACCTTCGTCTTCCTCTTTGTAAGACGATCCATTGATTGCTTGAAACGATTAGAATTCAGTGCAATTTTTGTTGTTAATTCAGCGATTTTAGACTTCATTAAGAAACTAATTTAGTGCTCTTACCCTGACGGCTTCTTGGTGAAGGCGTTTTTCCAGCAGCCTCTTCGTTTTCAGGAAGAAACTGCTGCCATATGACGGGTTGAAGTTTCCCAGGTAAAGGAGCAGAAAGGGCAGGAGCCTCCAAATATGCCCAATAATACATTAAATCCGGCTGAAAATTTAAAATTAAGTGATTGTTTATTTAAAGTGTATCACCATTAAATTTGTGAAATTTACAAAAACGTTTCCTTAAATTTTATAAATTTACTCCTAACCAAAAGTAATCCTACTCCCTGAATCCTATATCACCAATTTTTTTTTCTAAATTGTTGTTTTAATTCAGTGTTTCAGTGCCTACGTTTTCTGCATTAACTTCTACGTTTATTATGAATTATACTCATCGAGCCCATGGCCCATCCGGTTTAATGCAAATATAAAACTGTGCCCCATGCACTGCGACCAAAATTTGATGTGTAGTTATGTCGTTTATATACTACTCAATACATTTAAAATCGCTGACCATGGATTAATTTTTGCTAATGACACATTTTCATTACTCTGGCCAAATTTTAGTCGGAATAAATTAATATGACAAGTATAAGGCTTGGTGACTGATAGGCTCCGCAACCCCTTAATCGATGACATAGTTATAATTAGACGAAAATTGATTGGATAATAGCTCCTAGCATAAATATATTATTACTTGGTTTTAGTTTGTGGATTTTAGCACATGGGGATGAGCCTCCATCACCTACCAGGGAATTTAGCCTGTAAAGGGTAAATTTTTGATGTGCATTGAGCCACAAAACAAAAAATTCGTAAAATTGTAAAAAAAAATCGTGTTTGCTTCTGGACAAACAAACTTGGTAAACGTCCAAAATAAATAATGGGAAAATTTGAATGCTGCATTTTGGATGGTTTTTTGGCATTATTCACCCTAAAGAGCGCCTCCAACGGCGCTTCGGCGTCTTCTATCTGCCGCAAGACGCCACAAGCCAAGAGATGTGTACAGAACTGGGCAGCGATGATTTTCAAATCCTGCTTCTGCAGCAAATACTGCAGGTAGTGGCCATCAGGAAAGGCGGAACAGAACCAGTTGATGAGCATTTGACCTGCCAAAAAACAAAAACATAATTAAAAAGGGAGGAACCGAAACAGAATGCTTATAGGATCAGCATGCAATTGGGGGCTACTGTTTCATTTCATAAAAAAAAAACTGTTAAAACGCACGAAAGGAAGCCATGCTTCACAGAACTTTTCCCGGGAGGGGTAAAAACAATGCAATCCGTAAAAGAAAAGAGAGGAAACGGCGAAAAATAAACGCTATTATTTCGAAACTTTTTAAAACTTTCCCATTAAAACAATCGCTCAACTGGACTGGTGGGCGAACCGCAACGGTACATGGCATAGTATTTCGGCAGCAATCCTACAAAAATCGTGGATAAATCTGCTGTGATCCCAGTCCTTATGAATTTACCAACAATGTGAGTGTGAATTCCGTGACAAGTTTGAAGAAATTTGCAATTAGATTTCAACATTGCAATAATTTATTGTAAAATGCCACATGCAAGTTTTTAACAAAGATTGTTTAAAAACAACAAGACATATAGAAACTATAATTTATTATGAGGAAATATATATCCTACAAATAGATGAATTATTTTTAAAATATGCATTTTTTTTGTAAAATTATATCGCCGTAGGGAATAGCGTGCAGAATGTTATCAAACCTTATAGTCATGCACATCTACCTTGAAATTATAACAAAATTGTAATAATAATGTTTGAATTCAAACTGCCATTTTAAATCTGGAGGGGGGAATATGAAATCCTTATTTATATAATAGTTCTGTTTTGTGATCAAGAGATTCTGATTAACAAAATGTGCTGTTTGCAAAACATTTTCTTATTGGAAAACGTCCTTATAAAAGCTATCAAAAACAAATAAAAACTTAAAAAGTAAATGTTATTAATAAAACAATATAGCCAAACACCAGTCAGTTCAGGAGTTCTGAGCCTGAAATGTGTAATTTTAGTGTAATAATGAAATGTGTTATAGCGACATACTGTATACAGGGTGGACCAGAATTCCTTTCTACCCCACTTTTTTCTTAAATCTTATAGTTATAAAAATTCTGTTATTAGGGTAAATAGGAAGTCATGTATGTTCTATCCACTGATGTTGTTAGATTTCAACCACGACCATTTATTGACGGGAATCCAAATAATAACGTGTGTGGTGAGGAATTCTGGGCCACCTTGTATAGTAAGCCCAATTCTGATTGATAGCCCCATACTTGAATATACTCGTATATGTGACATACACGATTTTTCCACCTGGATTTTTGACCACGATTACATGGAATGAATTGACAAATTTCCGACTTAGTTTCCTTTGCATTTACAGTCGCATTACCAGAACATTTCTTATGTTTTAAAATTAAACAAAAAAAAAGGGTTTTAGTAAAAAGTTCATATTGCTAAAACAGCCTAATTGCTGAGATAAGCACATGCGCTCTGGATGATAACGTCACGTGTTCAACAATATCAGGTTCCCATCGCCATTTTGTACATAACGAAAATATTGAAAATCGTGATAATTTATGGATCTAAATAAAATATCATATTGCATAAAATGATATTCATAATCTATCAGTTTATTACACCTGATATTACTAAATACATACTGTATAATATAGGGTGAGGCATATGCATGAGCTTCTCAAATGAGTAAGGAAAAATCTGATGACACATAAATAGGAAATGATATATGTATGTGAGGATTCCAGTTATACCCTATCGTACGTAACATGCTCTCTAAACCACTAACAGTTAAAGATTGAACAAAAAGTTCAAGAATGTTGTAGGGCGTCGTGCAATTGATATAATGGCTGAATTTGCGCCATTCAATTATCGATCGCCAAATTACAAATGCAATTTTTTCCGAGCTAGATCAAAATCTCGAAAAAATAATCTCGAAATATCAAATAACTTAAAAATAATCTCGAAGGCAAAATCTCAAGTGAAAAAAAATCTCGACAGTATATCATCCAATAAATCAAAACTCGTGCGACTTATGTCTTCAGGTATATGGTGTTCAACTCGCCATTGGGTTAGGTTAGGAGATAGATTTTTCACGAGTTTGGTACTTAACATTTTTTTTCGCTATTTTGGTTTTCGAGATTTTGATTTTCGATATTTTTTGATTCGAGATTTTTTTTTTTCGAGATTTCGACCCAGTTCCAATTTTTTCTTCTCAATGTGTGCAATCTTACATCGCACGAATGCATGGCAGAAAAGCTTGTTGTAAATATTCAATTTTATTTACTGACTACCAGTTAAATTTTAGAAATAATTTATAAAGACAGTTGAGGTATGACCACAGATGCAACAAACCACACGAACGCAACGAAAATCTGTACAACACTCCGTTAAATGGGCACAGCGTTCCATCAGCTGTCGGTTTTTTATCGTTGCATCACATGTTCGAGTGTCTGAACAGAAGTGCCCAATGTTTAGTCAGCAACAATATTATGTTACATGACGAAGTTATACGTTACTATGCTTTGTTACATGCGTGGTCATTTCAGCTTGACCATGCTCTTAGCCTCACCTTCAAACTTCTGGTAAATCTTAAAGTCCAGCTTTTCTGGTACGAACTTGGGCTTGTTGACCTTCTCCTCAATGGTGGCCCTGTCCAACGTGAGCGACGCCACCTTGCGCAGCACGTTGCTCTGGTCGGAGAAGGGCACGTCGCCGTAGGACGAGTGGCGGCGCAGCTCAGGCGCCGTCCCGTGCCCGCTTCCAGGTTCGGCCGCCGGGTGTCTCTCGCCACACACAAGGGCTTGTTCGCTGCCCGTCAGGTCCCTCTTGAAGCCAGGGGCGCAGCTCACGGCCGGAGTGCTGGGTGTGGAGTTGGGAGACGCCAAGTTGATCTTCTTGTGTTTGGTGACGGTGAACGCCATCTTTGCCGTCCCGACGGAGGCATCCGTCCCCTCTGCTATCTTGGTGGTTCCCATGGCGTCCGGGGTGCTACTGCACCCGTCGTCAACCTCAGCTATGCAGCTCTGAGAGAGCCGGGACGCCGCACGGCTCCCCGGACTGGGGACCACAGAGAGCGGAAGTGGTGGTGGTGGCGCCGCCTCGCTGGCGACGCCGTCAGCCGAGACACTACCTTTCGACAGCTGGGCGATCCTCCTCCACTCACTGTCCAGGCCAGTGGCTGGGCTCCAATTCAGGTGAAGTTCATCTAGTGTGCCGTCCTTTTCATCGGGCTCGCCCAGGGCGCCACCTATTCATGAACCAACGAAACAATTAGTCAAAAGAAACGAAGTAGAAAACAATCATGCGAACGAGCAATTTCCTTTCATTACCCCAGGAAGCACTTTTATTCAGTATTTGTATAATAGGCATTATGAAAGTCATAAAATAGATCATCCCCAAATGTATCATTTATAGGTTTCATATTAAGAACACGCATCACCCCAATTAAAATTTTTTTTTTTAAATTATAAAAAACTAACATTGCAAATTAAAATACCGTATTTACTCATGTATTAACCCCATCTAATTTTACAAATTTGCACCCTTCAAAACATGCGTGGGGCTATTGCGGTATTTGAAAAACTGAATTATTATATAATAGACAAATATTTCAATGATAAATTTTCACTACATGACGAGGTAACTTTGGGACAGAATTGGATGGAATATCCCTGCAAGTGCTAATCAGAATGCAAAAAATTGGCCATATTTGGAAATATGAAGGCTAAATCCATTTCATCCGTTCAGTTCCGAGTCTAAATTATTTAACACTTTTTAAGAATTTCAAAAAACACCAAAAACTGTCCCAAATTATCTACAATTAACGGTAACTCAAATCATGTTTCAATCATATTCATTTAGAATTATTTTACAATTTGATGAAATTTTGGTTTATAATTTACAGTATGTTTTATTAATTTACCTTTCATTACTTAAAATTTTTAACAATCTAAATACTGTATACAAAATTTAATTTGGTCAGCTATAAAATATCGATTTTGATCAAAACTAAATTCAATTTCAGGGTTCCTCCAGGGTTAAAACTTTGAAAACTACTAGTTTAAAAAAAATTGAACATTGAAAGTGCTTAAAAAGATCATAAGGTTATCATAGATGAAAACTTCAAAAACGTGAATACTTCGTAATAAATACTGAACACAATGTAAACTTTCATACATCAACACCTTCTCGTAGTATGGATATAACTCATAAAAATGAGAGAGAAAACCCCATACGCTGACATTTAAAAATAGAGCTCATAACATCGTAATTTACATAAATCGACCAGATTTGCTCCACCATTTAAGATGAAACAATCGATCCTGTTTTCTAACTTATATGCCTGAAATACTGTAGTTATAGTAAAAAAAACTGGTCGATTGACGCTCATCAATGTTACATGATCTAAACCCCAGCATTAGCCAAACTATGTTTAACTTTTTTACCGAAATCAGTTTTTCCAAAAAAAATTTTTGAAAATAAAAAAAAGCTCGTGGCATTGTAATTAGGGATTTTCCCTGCGGATATCGTGTTCAAAAAAGGATCCATTAATTTACTGTATTATCTTAATTGGTTTACGATATCCCACGTTTCAGTGCCACAAATTTTTGCGTGAAATTTACATTATGAATGCTCCTCATAGAGCTCATAGTCCATGGCCACGACTCGTCGAATTTTGATATTTCACGTGATTTTTCAGCGGCTCATTTCTAATCTTTACAGTTACTAATGTACTCCAAAAAGCACCACATGTCATGCTTACGAGTTAGTTATCATTGGCGGGCAACAACCAATTCTTAAAAACATGATCGATCGTAATCCTCCATTAAGCACTTCCCTGCTGAAAAAAACAATAGAAACCAATAGAGATTTCTATTGGTTTCTATTGTTATTTGGACACTTTATTGATTTTAATTGTTTTCTATGGTTCCTGTAATGACTTCTATCGACTTTTATGGTTTAGCTGTATTAACCGAACAATAGAAAACAATAGAAAACCATAGAAAACAATTGAAACCAATAAAACCAATAGAAAACAGCGTTCCAAATAACAATAGAAAACAATAGAAATCTCTATTGTTTTTTTCACCAGGGTTAGGTCAAATTATAGGGTTTGGCATCCTAGAAACCTTAACAGTCAATATCATTAATTAATCCAATTAAATCAAATCTTGGTCGCAGCAAAAAGGGTCCATTCAAAAAGGACGTCCTCAAGAGGGGGGAAGGGACTCATGGCAAGTGGACACCGTGTGGGCAGGGGGTTTGAAGAGGGTCAATTTCTGAAGAAGTTTCAGTGACGTTCTTTTTGAATGGATCCTAAGAGGTCTCACCTTCAGAAGTTGCCGTGCCGGTTCCGCGTAGGCTGAGGTGGGAGGGCCGGCAAGGCATGGTTTCTGCGGCCGAAATGCCATCTGGAGAGGGAGTTAGGGTCCTCTCGTTGACTTCCACAGTCACATCGGACAGGTCCAGCATGTGCTGTAGATCGTCCAGATCTGTCTCCAGGAAGGCGATCGGTCCATCTCCCGCAGCTGTGTCCGTGAACACAGACTCTGAAGACGACGTATTCTTGCTTGGCGGCGTCGCGAACGGGCTAGAACCAAGGGTGGTGGGTGGGGACAAGTTCAAAGACGGCGACGATGCGCCATATCCGTCCAGTGATGACCGGACGTTAAGGCTGAGCGCCGGCGTCGCTGCGGGCGGAAGTGGAGCCGGGATGCTCCGACCATTGACAGGCTTACTTTTGCCACCGTCTTTGGTGAACATACGCATGATCCTGGGGCTGCCACTGGTCTTCTCTTTGGCGGCGGCGTTGTGGGCAGCGGCGGCCGTCGCCTGAAGCGACTTGGCCTTCTTGGACTCGCTACCGGCTTGCAGGTTCCCCATTGTCGAGCTGCTATTGCACGTCAGGGGGTGCTGCTGCTGATGATAATGATATACCGGCACAAGGAAGCTGTTCACCGCCTCGACCGCAGTCGTAGGTCCACATCCGAGTGCCACGGCATCGTTGAAGGCTTCACAGGGAACTTCTTGCTGTCGGATTTTGCGCTCCGACGCCGCGAGATTTTTTCTCCAGGGAGCGCCACTATAATCACCTTGGCCCTCTCGCCAAGGGGCTGCCCTATGCTCACCTGCATCCACCCACGTGACACCTCCACATTTAACTTCAAGATTCTCTTGCAGCAAGGGGACACCGTTGCTGTCACCAACTGCAGGACCCTCCCAGCAGGAGACACAGTTGGTTTCCTTGCTGGATGCTGGATCCCCCCGCCTGGGCGCAGCTGGGGTTGCAGAAC
Source organism: Julus scanicus (assembly GCA_034698625.1). NCBI lineage: Eukaryota > Metazoa > Arthropoda > Diplopoda > Julida > Julidae > Julus > Julus scanicus. Next base: position 25,836 of record JAQGBW010001231.1, read on the forward strand.
CTTCCTTCCAGGGGGCGCTTGCACACTCGTCGGTCTCTGGAGGCAGCCTCCGGTGCTCTAGATGTAACCGCCAGGGGGCTCCTCCTCCGCCGCAACGCTCGTCGTCGACGAAGTAAAACGGTTCCGCACGGGCCAAGCGGAACGCGCCGTCGTGGGCCGGTTGCCGAGGGATCGCTGGCCCGTTGTCGGCCTTCTCCTGGCACCGGCGAACTTCGGAAGGCGACGCTGGATCTGCTTGTCCAAGACTCTCGAGGATCTCCGAGCGCACATCTGGCAGTGCGCTCCTCCAGTACGCCCAGTCGTCGTAGCGCTCTTCCGTCGGCGTCGCCTGGTGACGGCCGTCGCCGCCCTCTGACGTCATCCCCTATCGACCCGTTTGCCTTAACGAGGCTAGGCGGCGCTAGGTGGAGCGCCTTTGAAGGGCCGGCAAAGGGCGGTCAACATGACGGAGGATCTCCCACGCCAAACGCATTCACAAGATCTACAAATATAAATATGTCGCCATTACACGCATGTACACACTGTATTTATATATAAATAAAATTATCAAAAAACTATATAAAAAAGAATCGAAACGGAAAGTGTTAGAGCCTTTATTTTGAGAGAGTAAGGAAATTTTATAAACCCAAAGTCAATGTTAATTATCCTAACCATGTATTCAACACGTGTTTAACAATGTACAAATGCTCTAAAACACATTCAAAAATACTTTTAAAAGCTGACAATAAAACAATCTTCGTAATTAGTCAACCAGGTGGTAAGTCCGTTAATTTTGTTCGTAAATATCCCATTCAGAATCAAAGTTGTAAAGATAACTTAGGGGCCATTAAAAAAGAACGTCCCGGGGCGTTCCAGAATTTCCTTCAAAAATTGACACCCTTCATCACCCCCCCCCCCCTTTCCCCCTACTCCCCTGTTTACACGATGTCCATTTTAGCATTTTAGTCCAGACCCCCATCTCCCCGTTCCCTCATAGACTTCCTAAGGATTTTTTTAAGTAGGGTGTCCAGAAAATTTGATGGAACATACCAAAGCCCATCTTATAAATTTCCAAGCATCCTTCGCGCTGCCAATTTCACATTTTTCCAGATTTGTCTGATTAACGGAAACTTCCTGACTGAAAGTTAATTCCAGCATAAAATTGCTATTTAGCACAGGTTTGGGAATAATACCAAACTTTTCCGAGATTTTAAAAGTTAAAGTACATTTGGGACATTTACTTCTGGTGTTACTTTCCCCTTTCACTGACCTTCAAAACTCAATTTAACAGAAAAACCAAAAACTGGCTGTCCTTTTTAAATGGCTCCTTAGAACACTCGTGTTCATGTATTCAATAACTAAAACATGCAGCACCATCTATCGAGGATATTAGTCAACTTGTTATTTATTTTTTTAAAAGCTTTAGATTCAGCTGATTCACAAAACAGATTTTCATCATATAATTTCAAGGGAAAAAATGTATCAATGATTTCTCAAAATGAAAAAAAAAAAAAAAAAAAAAAAAAGTACGATAGGGATGCAACATGAATTAAGCAAAAATGTATATTTATATATTCTTAAAATGAATGATAACCGACAGATAAAAACCATGGCTGCATCGATAATGCAAATCAAATAAACACAAGTTTTATATAAAGGATGTTCTGATAAAAAAAACTGGAAGATCTTGCATATTAAACATTTATTTCTTCATTAATGTCACTTTTTTTTCTCAAAAAACACTCTTACTGTAGAACGTCGATTATCCAATCTAATGTGGACAGATTCTACCTCACTAGGATAGTTATAAAACTCTGATAATACGGGAATGTTATGCTAACATTCCCCCAAATTTGTATTGTATTTTATCTATTTTAAATTTGTATGTCAAATAAAATATGGAAAATACACATTTGTTCATTTTCTTGTGGAAAATTTCTAGTATTTTTTATATAGCTAATAAAATACATATACAGTAAGTTACAACATTTTAAGAACAACAATGTACACATAATCGGGGTTCTACAATTAAACGTCAGATTAAACTTGTAAGCAAGAAAACCTAAGATTAAACATTCATAATGTGAAGTAGCAACTTCCAAACATACATGTACAGTGGGTCGTACGTATCATAAATACGGTTATAAAGACAACATGGTTAATAAATTAAAAGAGACGTACAAATAGGTTATTTAATGACACAATTACTGCGGTTACATGAGCACTTAAAAGTACTTTGCTTTAATTGAGTCAGCCATGTAAACGCGTTAAAAGTACTTTGATTTAATCTGAGCATACTTACTTTGAGAACGGGCGAGGG